>JAREIS010001143.1:0-31482 GCA_030060385.1 Muscicapa striata striata
AAATAAGGCCCGAGGTTGGCGGTGCCTTCGATGACGAACACGACATCGGCCACCATGGCGGGGGGCGCGGGGGGCTCCAGCGCCGACACCACCATGGCCCCGGGGGGCTGCGGGGGGCTGCGGGGGGACACACATCACCCCCAGAGCCAAGAGCCCCCTCAGAGCCCGAAAAACCCAAAAATCCCCTCGGAAATGGCGCCGATTCCCCTCATGAAAAGCGCGGATTCCCCTCACGAAAGGTGCCGATACCCCTCACGGAAAGCGCAAAAAAAATCCCCTCACGAAAGGCGCCGACACGAAAAGCGCCGATCCCCTCACGGAAAGCGCCGATCCCCTCACGAAAAGCGCCGATCCCCTCACGGAAAGCACCGATCCCCCTCACGAAAAGCGCCGATCCCCTCACGGAAAGCGCCGATCCCCTCACGGAAAGCCAAATCCCCTCACGAAAAGCGCCGATCCCCTCACGAAAGGCGCAAAAATCCCCCTCACGAAAGGCGCCGATCCCCTCACGGAAAGCTCCGATCCCTCACGAAAAGCGCCGATCCCTCACGATCCCCTCAAAGCGCCGATCCCCTCACGAAAAGCGCCAATCCCCTCATGAAAAGCGCCGATCCCCTCACGGAAAGGTGCCGATCCCCTCACGGAAAGCGCCGATGCCCCCACGAAAAGCGCCGATCCCCTCACGAAAAGCGCCGATCCCCTCACGAAAAGCGCCGATCCCCCTCACGAAAAGCGCCGATCCCCTCACGGAAAGCGCCGATGCCCCCGCGTAAAGCGCCGATCCCCTCACGGAAAGCGCCGATCCCCCTCACGAAAAGCGCCGACACGAAAAGCTCCGATCCCCTCACGAAAAGCGCCGATCCCCTCACGGAAAGCGCCGATCCCCTCACGAAAAGCGCTGATCCCCTCACGAAAAGCGCCGATTCCCTCATGAAAAGCGCCGATCCCCTCACGAAAGGCGCCGATCCCCCTCACGAAAAGCGCCGATCCCCTCACGGAAAGCGCCGATCCCCTCACGAAAAGCGCTGATCCCCTCACGAAAAGCGCCGATCCCCTCATGAAAAGCGCCGATCCCCTCACGAAAGGCGCCGATCCCCCTCAGGAAAAGCGCCGATCCCCCCTCCTCGCAGCCTCCCCAAATCTCCCGTCAGCCTCCCCCCAACCCCTCAATTCCCCCCTACTTCTTCCCTTAAACCCCTCATCTCCCCCAAGCCGCAAAATCTCCCCTCATTTCCCCTCAGATCCCCCAATTTTTCTCTCAAAAGTGACCCCTGGGACACCCAAAACCCAGCCAGGACCCCCCCGTCAAGCCGCTACCGGCAGCAGATCCCGCCGGACCGGAAGTGGCCGCCGCCGGAAGTGCTTCCCTTCGCGTCCGCACCATCACGTGACCTCCCAACAGCCCCTGCGTGCAAGGGCGAGAAACATCTGTTGCCGTGGCAACGGCGAGAAGGAGCCAATCAGCAGCCAGCATTTATGCCACGCCCCCTTCCTTGTCGCTGTTGCCGGGGCAACCGCGCCTCAACCAATCGCGTTGCAGTGGAAGCCCCGCCCCTTTCGGCGTTGCCGAGGCAACCGCGGCACTCCCGGCGTGCCCTGCGCGCAGAACATGGCGGCGCACGGCGGGAACTGAGCGGAGGCCGCGGCGGGCGGGTTAAAAAAGGCGGGGTTTTAAAGGGTGTGGCTTTTTGGGAGGGGCACTGGGGCGGGGCCTATGTGGTGGTGCTTTAAGGTGAAGGGGCGTGGCTTAGTTCCAAAAGGGGCGTGGTCACGAAAGAAGTAGATGTTGCCTGACCGGAAGTGGGCGTGACAATGCCGGAAATGGAGGGCGCCCCCTGCCTGCTGTGCCTGGCCACCGCCAGCGGCCTCCCCCTGTTCTGCCGCCCGCCCCGCCCACAGGTGAGGCCACGCCCCCTTTAGGCCACACCCACATGGAGCCCCCACCCCGTGACCTTTGATTGACCCCAGATTTTTGGGGTCCCCCCAGGTGCCGTTCTCATTGGTGGGGGCCCTGCACGGGGTTCACCTGTTTGGGGCGGCGGCGGGGGCGGAGCTGCGAGAGGCGGCCACGCCCACAGCGCACCTGGCCTGGGCCGGCTACGGCAACAGGTGACGTCATCGGGGAACCGGGGTCACGGGGGGATCACGGGGGGGTCACGGGGGGGTCACAGGGGGGGTCACGGGGGGGTCACGGGGTCATGGGGGGGTCACAGGTTTTGGGAGGGTCACTGAGATTTTGGGGGTCATTTGGGGTCATGGGGTCATTTCGGGGTCACTGAGATTTCGGGGTCACTGAGATTTTGGGGGGGTCATTTTGGGGTCAGTGGGGCCATTTTGGGGTCACGGGGTCATTTGGGGTCACAGGTTTGGGGGAAATTTGGGGGTCACGGGGTCATTTTGGGGTCACGGGGTCATTTGGGGTCACAGAGATTTTGGGGGGGTCATTTTGGGGTCACTGAGATTTCGGGGTCACAGAGATTTTGGGGGGGTCATTTTGGGGTCACGGGGTCATTTGGGGTCACAGGTTTGGGGAATTTGGGGGTCACGGGGTCATTTTGGGGTCACAGATTTTGGGAGGGTCACTGAGATTTTGGGGGGGTCATTTTGGGGTCAGTGGGGTCATTTTGGGGTCACGGGGTCATTTTGGGGTCACGGGGATTTTGGGGGGCTCATTTTGGGGGTGCTGACCCCCTCCCCTCCCCCAGCATCACCCTGATCCTGCTCAGCCCCTCCCCCACCCCCGGCCCCGCCCAGATCCTGGACTCCGCCTTCGGTGCCATGGTGAGAGCCCAGTATAAACCAGTATAGACCAGTATAGACCAGTACAAACCACTCTGGCTCCACCCCCAACCCCCTGTGCCATTTGGTTCATCCCAGTCTCTCCCAGTATGACCCAGTCCATCCCAGTCCCTCCCAGTGCCCCCCAACCCCATTCCCAGTCCATCCCAGTCCATCCCAGTTCCCCCATTCCCAGTCCATCCCAGTCCCTCCCAGTCCCTCCCAGTGCCCCCCAACCCCATTCCCAGTCCATCCCAGTCCCTCCCAGCTCCCCCCCCCATTCCCAGTGCTCCCAGTCCATCCCAGTCCATCCCAGTCCCTCCCAGTTCCCGCCCCCATTCCCAGTCCATTCCAGTCCCTCCCAGTTCCCCCATTCCCAGTGCTCCCAGTCCATCCCAGTCCATCCCAGTGCCCCCCCACTTCCCATTCCCAGTCCATCCCAGTCCCTCCCAGTCCCTCCCCCCCCGCCATTCCCAGTGCTCCCAGTCCCTCCCAGTTCCCTCCCCCCATTCCCAGTCCATCCCAGTCCATCCCAGTATGGCAGGTGCTGCTGCTGGGGCTGGACGAGCTGGTGCCCGTGCGCAACGTGGAGAGACTCAAACGGGACCTGAGGGTAACTGGGGGATACTGGGGCATACTGGGAGTGACTGGGAGATACTGGGAAAGAATTTCGGGGGGTCCTGGAGTGAACTGGGGGGTCCTGGGAGTAACTGGGAGTTACTGGGAGTTACTGGGAGCTACTGGGAGAAAATTTCGGGGGGTCCTGGAGGGAACTGGGGGGTCCTGGGTGTAACTGGGAGTTACTGGGAAGGAATTTTGGGGGGTCCTGGGGGGCAAAAAGGGTCTGGGGGGTAACTGGGAGTTACTGGGAGTTACTGGGAGGGAATTTTGGGGGGGGGCCTGGAAAGAACTGGGGGGTCCTGGGGGTAACTGGGAGTTACTGGGAGTTACTGGGAGGGTTTTTTGGGGTGCTGGGAGTGACTGGGAGCACTGGGAGGGATTTTGGGGTTACTGGGGGTAACTGGGAGCACTGGGAGGGATTTTGGGGTAACTGGGAGCACTGGGAGGGATTTTGGGGTGCTGGGAGCACTGGGAGCACTGGGAGGGAATTCTGGGGTTACTGGGAGCACTGGGAGCACTGGGAGGGATTCTGGGGTAACTGGGAGTTACTGGGAGCACTGGGAGGGATTTTGGGGTTACTGGGGGGTAACTGGGAGTTACTGGGAGCACTGGGAGCACTGGGAGGGAATTTTGGGGTTACTGAGAGCACTGGGAGCACTGGGAGGGATTTTGGGGTTACTGGGGGGTAACTGGGAGCACTGGGAGGGATTTTGGGGTTACTGGGGTGTAACTGGGAGCACTGAGAGGGAATTCTGGCGTAACTGGGAGCACTGGGAGCACTGGGAGGGAATTCTGGGGTAACTGGGAGCACTGGGAGCACTGGGAGGGATTTTGGGGTTACTGGGAGCACTGGGAGGGATTTTGGGGTTACTGGGAGCACTGGGAGCACTGGGAGCACTGGGAGGGAGCTCTGGGGTTACTGGGAGTTACTGGGAGCACTGGGAGGGATTTTGGGGTGCAGGGGGGTTACTGGGGGGTTACTGGGAGTTACTGGGAGCACTGGGAGGGATTTTGGGGTTACTGGGGGGTAACTGGGAGCACTGGGAGGGATTTGGGGGTTACTGGGAGCACTGGGAGGGTTTTGGGGTTACTGGGAGTGACTGGGAGCACTGGGAGCACTGGGAGGAATTCTGGGGTAACTGGGAGCACTGGGAGCACTGGGAGGGATTTTGGGGTTACTGGGAGCACTGGGAGGGATTTTGGGGTTACTGGGAGCACTGGGAGCACTGGGAGGGAATTCTGAGGTTACTGGGAGTTACTGGGAGCACTGGGAGGGATTCTGGGGTTCAGGGGGTTACTGGGGGGTTACTGGGAGTTACTGGGAGCACTGGGAGGGAATTTTGGGGTTACTGGGGGTCACTGGGAGCACTGGGAGGGATTTGGGGGTTACTGGGAGCACTGGGAGGGTTTTTTGGGGTTACTGGGAGTGACTGGGAGCACTGGGAGCACTGGGAGGGAATTCTGGGGTAACTGGGAGCACTGGGAGCACTGGGAGGGAATTCTGGGGTAACTGGGAGCACTGGGAGCACTGGGAGCACTGGGAGGGAATTCTGGGGTAACTGGGAGCACTGGGAGCACTGGGAGGGATTTTGGGGTGCAGGGGGGTTACTGGGGGGTTACTGGGAGTTACTGGGGTTACTGGGAGGGATTTTGGGGTTCAGGGGTGTTCGGGGGTCCCATCCCCAGCCCCTCCCCCCCATTCCCGCCCCTCCCCCAGGGCTGTTTCGGCCTCATCGATTCCCTGCTGGGCCGGGGGCTCGGCCCCCCCCGCCGGGCCCTGCCCCCCCCGGGACCCCGCCAGGAGCTGCAGGTCAGGGACCCCAAAACACCCCCCAAAATTCACCCCAAAATCCCCAAAAAAAATTCACCCCAGGGACCCCAAAAACACCAAAATTCACCCCAAAATCCCCCAAAATTCACCCCAAAATCCCCCCAAAATTCACCCCAAAATCCCCCCCAAAATTCACCCCAGGGACCCCAAAAACCCCCAAAATTCACCCCAAAAAAACCCCCAAAACCCCTGGGACCCCAAAACCCCCAAAATTCACCCTGGGACCCCAAAAATCCCCAAATCCAACCCCTGGAACCCCTGGGGGTGGTTCCCATAAAAATTTGGGGTGGGATCCCCAAAATTTAAGGGTTGGTCCCCAAAATTTGGATCTACCCCGGGTTTGTTCCCCCTAATTCGGGGTGGGATCCCCAAAATTTAGGGAGTGCTTCCCAAAATTTGGATCTACCCTGGGTTTGTTCCCCCAAATTTGGGGTTGGATCCCCAAAATTTAGGGGGTGCTCCCCAAAATTTGGATCCATCCCGGGTTTGTTCCCCCTAATTCGGGGTGGGATCCCCAAAATGTCACCGCACCCCCCAAACTCAGCATTCCCCAAAACTCTGCCCCCCTCACATTTTTGGGGTGTCCCCTCCCCAAAATTTTTTTCCCCTCCCCCCCCCAGGAGCGGCTGCAGCGCTTCGCGGGGGCGGCTCAGACGGATTTGGGGGCGCTGGTTTTTTGGGGGGGCGGGGCCGTGCTGGGCACCGCCCGCTGGGGGGCGCTGTCGGGCCCGGACTCCGCCCAGCTGCGGGCGCTGCTGCGGCCGCCACCAGGGGGCGCCCTCGGAGCGGGGGCGCGCGACCTTCCGGTGTTCCTGCCCAATGGCAGCCCCAAGGTGAGGTCACGTGATAGACCCGGAAGTAGCTGTTAACCGACTTCCGGTGTTCCTGCCCAATGGGAGCCCCAAGGTGAGGGTCACGTGACAAACCCGGATGTGACCCTCAATTGACTTCCGGTATTCCTGCTTTATGGGATCCCTAATGTGAGGTCATGTGACAGACCCGGAAGTAGCTGTTAACCGACTTCCGGTGTTCCTGCCCAATGGCAGCCCCAAGGTGAGGTCACGTGACAGACCCGGAAGTGACCCCCTAATTGACTTCCGGTGTTCCTGCCCAATGGCAGCCCCAAGGTGAGGTCACGTGACAGACCCGGAAGAAGCCCTTAATTGATTTCCGCTGTTCTTGCCCAATAGCAGCCTCAAGGTGAGGTCACGTGACAGACCCGGAAGTGACCCTCAATTGACTTCCGGTATTCCCGCTTTATGGGATCCCCATTGTGAGGTCACGTGACAGACCCGGAAGTGACCCCCTAATTGACTTCCGGTGTTCCTGCCCAATGGCAGCCCCACAGTGAGGTCATGTGACAGACCCGGAAGTAGCCCTTAATTGACTTCCGGTGTTCCTGCCCAATGGCAGCCCCACAGTGAGGTCATGTGACACACCCGGAAGTAGCTCTTAATTGACTTCCGGTGTTCTCACTCAATGGGATCCCCAAGGAGAGGTCACGTGACCAATCCGGAAGTAGCCCTTAATTGACTTCCGGTGTTCCTGCCCAATGGCAGCCCCACAGTGAGGTCATGTGACAGACCCGGAAGTAGCCCTTAATTGACTTCCGGTGTTCCTGCCCAATGGCAGCCCCACAGTGAGGTCATGTGACACACCCGGAAGTAGCTCTTAATTGACTTCCGGTGTTCCTGCCCAATGGCAGCCCCAAGGTGAGGTCACGTGACAGACCCGGAAGTAGCCCTCAACCGACTTCCGGTGTTCCTGCCCAATGGCAGCCCCAAGGTGAGGTCACATGACAGACCCGGAAGTAGCCCTTAACCGACTTCTGGTGTTCTTGCCCAATGGGAGCTCAAAGGTGAAGGTCACGTGACAGAACCGGAAGTATCCCTTAATTGACTTCCGGTATTCCCGCTTAATGGGATCCGTAATGTGAGGTCATGTGACATACCCGGAAGTAGCCCTTAATTGTCTTCCGGTGTTCCTGCCCAATGGCAGCCCCACAGTGAGGTCATGTGACAGACCCGGAAGTAGCTCTCAATTGACTTCCGGTGTTTTCCTGCCCAATGGCAGCCCCAAGGTGAGGTCATGTGACAGACCCGGAAGTAGCCCTTCATTGACTTCCGCTGTTCTTGCCCAATGGGAGCCCCTAGGTGAGGTCACGTGACAAAACCGGAAGTAGTCCTTAATTGACTTCCGGTGTTCTTGCCCAATGGGAGCCCCAAGGGGAAGGTCACGTGACAGACCTGACCCCAAGATTGTCCCAAACTGACCCCAAAAATTTCCCAAAAATTCCCCTGAAACTGACCCCAAAATTTTTTTTAATTGAATCAAAAAATTACTGAAAACTGACCCGAACTGACCCCAAAAATTTCCCAAAATTGCCCCAAAGTGACCCCGAAATTTCCTTAAATTGGCCCCAAAAGTTACCCAGAATTGACCCAAAATTTCCTTAAACTGCCCCAAAATTACCCTGAACTGACCCTAAATTACCCAAAATTTCCCTAAATTGACCCAAAATTACCCTAAATTGACTCAAAATTACACAAAATTACCTCAAAATGATCCCAAAATTCTTCAAAATTGTCCAAAAATGACCCCAAAATTCCTCAAAATTGCCCAAAACTGACCCCAAAATTCCCAAAAAGTTACCCCAAAAATGACCCCAAAATTCCTCAAAATTACCAAAAAAAATGACCCCAAAATTCCTCCAAATTACCCCAAAATTCCCCAAAAATGACCCCAAAATTCCTCAAAATTACCCCAAAATTTCTCACAACGCCCCAAAATTCCCCCAAATGACCCAAATTTCCCCAAAATTTCCCAAAATTTCCCCAAATCCCGCAGGTCCCGCACCGGCTGCTGCTGCTGCCGCTGCTGCCGGGGGTGGGGGTGGGGCTGCTCTGCGGGCCCCGCCCCTCCCTGCAGCACCTGCTCACTCAGGTGAGCGATTTTGGGGTGTCCCCGGGGGGGGGGAGGGGGGATTTTGGGGTGTGTCCCCCCAAAAATAAAAATCCCCAAAATTTCCCCCAGCTCGTGCCTCAGTTTTGGGGTCCCGTCCTGGAGCAGCTGCGGGGTTTGACTCGGCCCCTCCCCCCCCCGCTGCCCCCCGAGGTTTTGGGGTGAGTTTGGGAACCCCCAAAATTTTTTTTTTTTTTTTGGGGGTGTGAATTTCTCTGGGAGGAACCTTCAGATTTTGGGGAGGGGGGTGGGAACTTTTGGGAGACCTTGAAATTTTTTTTATGGGGGGGGGTTTGAACCCCAAATTTGAGGGGGGTCTGAAATTCTGGGAGGGTTTTTGGGAACCCCCAAATTTGGGGTGTTTGAATTTCTGGGAGAGTTTTTGGGATCCCCCAAATTTGGGGGGTGATCTGAATTTTTGGGAGGGTTTTGGGAAGACCCTGAACTTTTTTTTTATTTTGGGGGGGGGGGGGTTGAACCCCAAATTTGGGGGGTTCTGAATTTCTGGGAGAGTTTTTGGGAACCCCCAAATTTGGGGTGTTTGAATTTCTGGGAGGTTTTGGGAACCCCCAAATTTGGGGGTTCTGAATTTCTGGGAGGGTTTTGGGGACACCTGAATTTTTTTTGGGGGGGGAAGAGGAGGATTGAACCCCAAAATTTGTGGGGGGTCTGAATTTTTGGGACACCCTATTTTTTTTTTTTTTTTTTTTTTTTTTTGGGGTTTCTGGAATATTTTGGGTGGAGTTTGGGAATTTTGGGGGGGTCCCCAAATTCTTTTTTTTCTTTCCCCCTCCCCCCCCCAGGTATCTCCTGATCCATCAGGGCCGGACCCAGAGCGGGATCGTGAAGGGGGAGGGGCAGAGTATGAGACCCCCACCCTGCACCCCAAAATCTGACCCCTGACCCCCCAAAACCCAAAAAAAATCCCAAAAAATCCCCCAAAAATCCCAAAAAAATCCCCAAAAAATCCCAAAACCCCCTTCAAAAACTTAATTCTCCTCCTAAAATACCCCAAATCCCCCAATTTCACCCCAAAAAAACCTCCTTGAACCCCTTGGTTTTGGTCCTGAGGATCCCCCCAAAACCCAAAAAAATCCCCAAAAAATCCCCAAAAAATCCCCAAAAAAATCCCCAAAAAAATCCCAAATTCCCCTCAAAACATTTAATTTCCACCTTAAAAAACCCCAAAATCCTCTTTTTTTTCCCCAAAAACCCCTTGGATTTGGTCCTGAGGATCCCCCAAAACCCAAAAAATCCCCCCAAAAAAATCCCCAAAAAAATCCCAAATTCCCCTCAAAACATTTAATTTCCACCTTAAAAAAACCCCAAAATCCTCTTTTTTTTCCCCAAAAAACCCCTTGGATTTGGTCCTGAGGATCCCCCCAAAACCCAAAAAAATCCCCAAAAAATCCCAAAAAAATCCCAAAAAAATCCCCCAAAAATCCCAAATTCCCCTCAAAACATTTAATTTCCACCTTAAAAAAAACCCCAAAATCCTCTTTTTTTTCCCCAAAAAACCCTTGGATTTGGTCCTCACGACCCCCCCGGACCCCCCAAATCCCCCCAAATTCTTTTGACACCCCAAATTTCCCCCCCCCCAGGCACAGCTGATGCCCTCAGGCACCTCTACACCCTCCTGGCCCCCCAATATTGCCCCGATTTGGGGGGCAAAGGTGAGTGGGGAGGGGCAAAAAAGGGGGGGCTGGGGACCCCAAATCTCCTCAAGGGTCTCTTTGGGTGATTGAGGGAGTTTTTTTTTTTTTGGGGGAAGTTTGGGGTTCAGAGGGTTTTGGGGGGTTGAAATGATTTTGGGGTGTCCCCCAGGGTGGGGGTGACAGTGCTGGGGTCAGTTTGGGGGTTGTGGGGGCACTTGGGGGGTCAGTTTGGGGTGTGGGGGTCAGTTTGGGGTGGGGGCAGTTTGGGGTGTGGGGGGTCACTTGGGGTCTTGGGGTTACTTGGGGGTCAGTTTGGGGTGGGGGGTCAGTTTGGGGTGGGGGGTCAGTTTGGGGTGTGGGGGGTCAGTTTGGGGTGTGGGGGGGTCAGTTTGGGGATGGGGGGTCAGTTTGGGGTGTGGGGGGTCAGTTTGGGGATGGGGGGTCAGTTTGGAGGTGGGGGGTCAGTTTGGGGTGTGGGGGTCAGTTTGGGGTCTGGGGGGTCAGTTTGGGGTGGGGGGGTCAGTTTGGGGTGGGGTCAGTTTGGGGATGGGGGTCAGTTTGGGGTTGGGGGGCACTTGGGGGGGGCAGTTTGGGGTGTGGGGGGGTCAGTTTGGGGTGTGGGGGGTCAGTTTGGGGTCTGGGGGGTCAGTTTGGGGATGGGGGGTCAGTTTGGGGTGTGGGGGTCAGTTTGGGGTGGGGGGCACTTGGGAGGGTCAGTTTGGGGTGTGGGGGGGTATCAATGATTTTTAGGGTGCCCCCAGGGCCCCCCCCGGCTGCCAGGGGGTCAGTTTGGGGTGTGGGGGGTCAGGTTGGGGTGTGGGGGGGTCAGTTTGGGGTGTGGGAGGGTCAGTTTGGGGTCTGGAGGGGGTCAGTTTGGGGTCTGGGGGGGTATCAGTGATTTTTGGGGTGCCCCCAGGGCCCCCCCCGGCTGCCAGGGGCTCAGTTTGGGGTCTGGGGGGGTATCAATGATTTTTGGGGTGCCCCCAGGGCCCCCCCCGGCTGCCAGGGGGTCAGTTTGGGGTCTGGGGGGGTCAGTTTGGGGATGAGGGGCTCAGTTTGGGGTCTGGGGGGGTCAGTTTGGGGATGAGGGGCTCAGTTTGGGGTCTGGGGGGGTATCAATGATTTTTGGGGTGCCCCCAGGGCCCCCCCCGGCTGCCAGGGGCTCAGTTTGGGGTCTGGGGGGGTGTCAGTGATTTTTGGGGTGCCCCCAGGGCTCCCCCCGGGTGTCACGGGGTCAGTTTGGGGTCTGGGGGGGTATCAGTGATTTTTGGGGTGTCCCCAGGGCCCCCCCCGGCTGCCAGGGGCTCAGTTTGGGGTCTGGGGGGGTATCAATGATTTTTGGGGTGCCCCCAGGGCCCCCCCCGGCTGCCAGGCTCTGTTACGTGGCGCTGCCTTCGCTCACCGGCTGCTGCCTCCTCCGGCCCGAGCTGCTGCTGCTGCTGCTGCTGCCCCCCGGGACCCCCCGAGACCCCCTGCACCCCCTGGCCCTGAGCGCCCTGAGCGCCCTCAGCCTGGCCTGAGACACCCCAAAAATCCACCCTCAGCCTGGCCTGAGACACCCCAAAATCCATCCTGAGTCTGGGCTGAGACACCCCCAAAATCCACCCTGAGTCTGGGCTGAGACACCCCAAAATCCACCCTGAGCCTGGGCTGAGACACCCCAAAATCCACCCTCAGCCTGGCCTGAGACACCCCAAAATCCACCCTCAGCCTGGCCTGAGACACCCCAAAAATCCACCCTCAGCCTGGCCTGGGACACCCCAAAATCCACCCTCAGCCTGGCCTGAGACACCCCAAAAATCCACCCTCAGCCTGGCCTGGGACACCCCAAAATCCACCCTCAGCCTGGCCTGAGACACCCCAAAAATCCACCCTCAGCCTGGGCTGAGACACCCCCAAATCCACCCTCAGCCTGGCCTGAGACACCCCAAAAATCCACCCTCAGCCTGGCCTGAGACACCCCAAAAATCCACCCTCAGCCTGGCCTGAGACACCCCAAAATCCACCCTGAGCCTGGCCTGAGACACCCCAAAATCCACCCTGAGCCTGGCCTGAGACACCCCAAAATCCATCCTGAGTCTGGGCTGAGACACCCCAAAATCCACCCTCAGCCTGGGCTGAGACACCCCTAAAAATCCACCCTCAGCCTGGCCTGAGACACCCCAAAATCCACCCTCAGCCTGGGCTGAGACACCCCAAAATTCACCCTCAGCCTGGTCTGAGACATCCCAAAATCCACCCTCAGCCTGGCCTGAGACACCCCAAAATCCACCCTCAGCCTGGTCTGAGACACCCCAAAATCCATCCTGAGCCTGGCCTGAGACACCCCAAAATCTACCGTCAGCCTGGGCTGAGACACCCCAAAATCCATCCTGAGCCTGGCCTGAGACACCCCAAAAATCCACCCTGAGTCTGGGCTGAGACACCCCAAAATCCACCCTCAGCCTGGGCTGAGACACCCCAAAATCCACCCTGAGCCTGGCCTGAGACACCCCAAAATCCACCCTCAGCCTGGGCTGAGACACCCCAAAAATCCACCCTCAGCCTGGGCTGAGACACCCCAAAATCCACCCTCAGCCTGGCCTGAGACACCCCAAAATCCATCCTGAGCCTGGGCTGAGACACCCCCAAAAATCCATCCTCAGCCTGGGCTGAGACACCCCAAAATCCACCCTCAGCCTGGCCTGAGACACCCCAAAATCCACCCTCAGCCTGGCCTGAGACACCCCAAAAATCCACCCTCAGCCTGGCCTGAGACACCCCAAAAATCCACCCTCAGCCTGGCCTGAGACACCCCAAAATCCACCCTCAGCCTGGGCTGAGACACCCCAAAATCCATCCTGAGCCTGGGCTGAGACACCCCAAAATCCACCCTCAGCCTGGCCTGAGACACCCCAAAAATCCATCCTCAGCCTGGCCTGAGACACCCCAAAATCCACCCTCAGCCTGGCCTGAGACACCCCAAAATCCACCCTCAGCCTGGCCTGAGACACCCCAAAATCCATCCTGAGCCTGGCCTGAGACACCCCAAAAATCCACCCTCAGCCTGGCCTGAGACACCCCAAAAATCCACCCTCAGCCTGGCCTGAGACACCCAAAATCCATCCTCAGCCTGGCCTGAGACACCCCAAAAAAATCCACCCTCCACCCTCAGCCTGGCCTGAGACACCCCCCAAAAATCCATCCTCAGCCTGGCCTGAGACACCCCCAAAAATCCACCCTGAGAGTGCCCTGAGCCAGGGCTGAGACACCCCAAAATCCACCCTGAGCCTGGGCTGAGACACCCCAAAAATCCACCCTCAGCCTGGCCTGAGACACCCCCAAAATCCATCCAGCCTGGCCTGAGACACCCCAAAATCCACCCTCAGCCTGGCCTGAGACACCCCTGAGACAAAAATCCCAGCCCCTGAGCCAGGGCTGAGACACCCCAAAATCCACCCTGAGCCTGGGCTGAGACCCCCCAAAAATCTGCCCTGAGCCTGGCCTGAGACACCCCAAAAAATCCACCCTCAGCCTGGCCTGAGACACCCCAAAATCCACCCTGAGCCTGGGCTGAGACACCCCAAAATCCACCCTGAGTCTGGGCTGAGACCCCCCAAAAATCCCCAGTGCCTTCATCCATGGCTGAGACCCCCCAAAAATAAAATCCCAAACCCCCCTGAGCCTCAGCTGTGACCCCAAAAATAAAATCCCAAAATCCCCCCGAGAGGCCTGACCTGGAGAATAAATGTGTTGGATCTTTGATGGTCGTTGTGGGGTGAGGTGAGGAAATGTGAGGGGGAAAATGGCAGCAAAAATGAGGGGGAAAGGGAGAGGAAGGTGAGGGGAAAAGAAAAGGTGAGGGGAAAAAGCGAGGAAATGTGAGGAAAAAAGGGCGGGAAAATGTGAGGGGAAAGAAAATGGCGGAACCGTGAGGGAAGGAAAATGGCGGAACCGTGAGGGGGAAAAAGGGCGGGAAAATGTGAGGGAAAAGAAAATGGCGGAACCGTGAGGAGGAAAAAAGGGCGGGAAACGTGAGGGGGAAAAAGAGCAGGAAAATGTGAGGGGAAAGAAAATGGCGGAACCGTGAGGGGAGAAAAGGGTGGGAAACGTGAGGGGGAAAAATGGTGGGAAACGTGAGGGGAGAAAAAGACTGGAAACGTGAGGGGACAGAAAATGGTGGGGAAGCGTGAGGGAGAAAAAGGACAGGAAACATGACGGGGAAAAGGGTGGGAAATGTGAGGGGAAAGAAAATGGCGGAACCGTGAGGGGAAAAAAGGGCGGGAAACGTGAGGGGAGAAAATGGCGGGAAATAAGAGGGGAGAAAATGGTGGGAAATGTTCTCTACCAGAACCAGTTTAACTGGTTTAACTGGTTAAATTCTCCACTGCAACTGGTTTAACTGGTTTATTTCTCTACCAGAACCAGTTTTACTGCTGTAACTGGTTTAACTGGTTTAATTCTCCAGTGTAATTGGTGTATCTGGTTCATTTCTCTACCAGAATGGGTTTAACTGGTTTAACTCAGTTTGGATAATTAAACTAGTTAAACCAGTTACACTGGAGAAATTAACCAGTTACACCAGTTAACCCCATTCTGTGACCCTGACAGGGAGCCCAAACCTGCCCTCAGAGCACCCTCAGTACCAAAATTCCAGGAAGTTTTTGGGTCTGTTTACATCCAATTGTGCGAAGGTGCCAAAATTCAAGGGGAAGTAGGTGAAACAAAGGGTTAAGAGAATTCTCTGTCAGAAGGGGGCTGGGATTGGAATTTCCAGTGGAAGTGAAAGCTCTCGTCTTTTGGGGATACCAGTGTCACTTTTGGTCACTTTGACCTTCAAGGGTGTTGCTTTTGGTGGGGAAAACAGAGGAGAAAATCAGGAGGAGACGCCGGAGTGGGGAGAGAAGGGTGAGGAGAGAGGGAGATCCCAGAGCTGAGATCTCAGAGCTGAGGAGATCCCGGAGCTGAGACAATCCCAGAGCTGAGATCCCGGAGCTGAGCAGATCCCAGAGCTGAGGAGATCCCGGAGCTGAGATCCCAGAGCTGAGGAGATCCCAGAGCTGAGGAGATCCCGGAGCTGAGGAGATCCCAGAGCTGAGATCCCAGAGCTGAGGAGATCCCAGAGCTGAGCAGATCCCAAGCCAGGATGGGAGCATTACTGAGCCGCTCTGTGGAGATCGAGATCTGCAACAGGACCCAGAACATCACTCTGATTAACCCCAGGTGAGGCTGGGGAGGCATCGGGGGGAACCCTTGGGGAGAAGGGAGGCAGCTCCAGGTGGGATCTTCCAGGTGGGATCTTCTTCCATCCCCTGCTGGCCCCACCAGCACCTCCCACCAATCCCACCCCATTTTTTCCCCCAGGACCTACTTCGAATGTGGCTTCTGCTCCAAGCCCCCCTCAGCATATTTGGTCTCTCATGACTCTTACACCTGCCACTTCAAGGGCTCCACCCCGTTCTGGGGTGTGGCTGGGATCCTGGTCTATGAGGCCGAGTCCTTCACCTTGGCCATCTACTTCTCCAACCCCATCGACTACAACAAGTTCTCCATGGAGCTGGGCCTGGAGCTGTCCATGAGCAAGGCCCACCTGGGCGACAAGGTGCCCTTGGCCGACATCTACGCCCGCATGGCCAAGGGCACCTACTCCAGCTCCTTCCAGGACGCCAAGTTTAACCGGGTCACCGTGGACAAGAGCCACGGAACCACCCAGCTGCGTGACGGCCCTGTCAAGGTCACGGCCAACATGTCCTACACCACGGACTCCATCCTCAAGGTGGTGCTGGAGCAGCAGTGGGGGACTGAGAGAATAGGCCCAGATTGAGATCCTGTGGCCAGGCAAAGGCTGCCAGGAGAAGTGAGAACCTGCAGGATCTTCAGTGAGACCTCCTGGACAGCCCCAACCACAGGGACAACCTGAAAACCCCACAGACGCCCTTAGAAACCCTTAGATGTATCTAGAACCCCATAGAGACCCCTAGAACCCCACAGGCACTTCCAGAACCCCATAGACAACTCTAGAACCCTGTAGGCATGTCTACAACCCCATAGACACCTCTAGAACCCCCACAGACACTTCCAGAACCCCATAGACACCTCTAGAATGCTGTAGCTGAGGAGATCCTGGAGCTGAGGAGATCCCAGAGCTGAGGAGATCCCGGAGCTGAGGAGATCCCAGAGCTGAGATCCCAGAGCTGAGATCCCAGAGCTGAGGAGATCCCAGAGCTACAATGGGGTCATTACTGAGCCGCGCTGTGGAGATCCAGATCTCCACCAGGACCCAGAACATCACTCAGAGTAACCCCAAGTGAGGCAGGAGAGGCATCGGGGAAACCCTACAGACACTCCATAGAAACTTCTAGAAACTCGCTTCAGACTCTCCACAAGAACCTTCAGCAGAACCTCTTGGGCACCAGAAGAACCTTGGAGAAACCACTGGGACTGTTTGTCCACCCCTGGATGCTCACGGACATCCCAGGGTTGGAATTTCCCTGTCCTTCTTTTGGAGTGGCCCACTCAAATCTCTCTTGCCTCATTTTTTGCTTTGCTCAATAAAAAAGACAATTTTAGGACTTGACCTGTGGAGTAAAGATACTGGGATTTAGGATGTGGAGGGGTCTGGGATTGGAATTTGGGATCAGGGGGAAATCTGGGAATGGGAAGGTCTAAGGGTTATAGGGAGATTGTGGGGGGGATTTGGGAGGGGAAGATCTGGGATTGGGAAGGTCCCCAAAATTCCAGGGAGGACCATGAGATTTGGGAAGTGGGGATTTGGAATTCATGGGAGGGTGGAAACACTTAGGAAGAGGAGGATTCCCCAGGGATGGAGGGTACAACAACCCCTGAGTTCCCCAAAAATCTGGAGGGAGTGACCCCAAAACCTGCAGAGACCTCAAAATTTGGGGGAAAGGATGCTGAAACATGACAAGAAACCCAGAGCTTTGTGAGAGTCTTACACTGAACACCTTGGAAGAACCCCCAAAAAATGGAGGCACTCTTGAGGGGGCTTAAAATTGGAAATCCCAAAAGCAGGGGGGGCGGAAGGTCTTTGTTATTCCCATGGAACCTGGAGAGGGATCCTCAAAAATGGGGGTGGCCCAAAAACTTGTGCCTGGTGCTCAGAGGGATAATTTGGGGAGCAGGCCCACTCCACACTCAGGGATTCCCCCTTATTTTTGGGGTGATAATCAATATTTTTGTCCCCTCCAGGCTGCTGTGCACTGAGTCCACACCATCCTACACAGCCCATGGTGGTGAGGAAGAGGAGGGTGAGGGTGACAAAGATCCCATGAGCCCCTCCCAGAAATAAAATATCTGAGCAATCCCCGAGTCTGTGCTGCATTTTGGGGAGGGGGCACCCGAGGAACTGGGGAGCACATTTCCTACCTTTTGCACTTTGTGTTTTCTTCTCTTTTCCCTTCATGCTTCTTTCTTCTTCCATTCGTGGTTCTTTCCTTTTATCCCCTCAGGTTTCCCGCCCTTTTCCCCTCACATTTTTCACCATTTTTCCCCTCACATTTCTTGCTCTTTTCCCCTCTCGTTTCCCACCCTTTAGTCCCCTCATGTTTCCCACCCTTTATCTCTCACATTTCTCACTACTTTTTTCCTCACATTTTCTCCCCTTTTCCCCCTCACATTTTCCTTCCTTTTCTCCCCTCATGGTTCCCAAAATTTTCTCCCCTCACATTTCTCACTATTTTCCCCCTCACATTTTCTGCCCTTTTCCCCCTCACATTTTCTGCCCTTTTTCCCCTCACATTTTCCCACTTTTTTCCCCTCACATTTTCCCACTTTTCTCCTCATGTTTCCCACTCTTTTCCCCTCACATTTTCTCCCCTTTCCCCTTACGTTTCCCACCCTTTACCCCTCATGTTTTTCCACCCTTTTTCCCCTCACGTTTCTCACCCTTTTCTCCCCTCACATTTCCCACCCTTTTCCCCTCACATTTCTCACTACTTTTCCCCTCACATTTTCTCCCCTTTTTCCTCACACTTCCTGTCTTTTCCCCTCACGTTTTCCCGCCCTTTTCTCCCCACACGTTTCCTGCCCTTTTTCCCCCCTCACATTTTCCCGCCCTTTTCTCCCCTGATGGTTTCCGCCATTTTCTCCCCTCACAGTTCCCACCCTTTTCCCCTCACATATCTAACTTTTCCCCTCATGTTTTCTCCCCTTTTTCATCAACTTCCTTTTTTCCTCTCATTTCCCACCCTTTTCCCCCTCAGACTTCCCATGATTTCCCCCTCACATTCACCTTTTTCCCTGTTTCCTTCTCTTTTTCCCATCCCTCCCCTTTTTTCAAACTTCTTACCATTTTCCCCCCTCATGTTGCCCATCATTTTTCCCCACGCCTTTCCCTCACTTTTGCCCTTCTCATGCCCCCTCACAGACACTCAGCAGCTCATTAAGAAGCAGAAATGTCCCTTTAATTACAACGCATCTCCCCCGCCCAAATGAAGGCCTCAGGGGTGTCCCCCTCCCCAAAACCCCAATGTCCCTCCAGGAAGGATCCCTCAAGCTCTTGATCCCGGACCTCCACAAGCACCGGATCCTGCCCCACAGAGGATCCAGAACCCATTCAGGCCCCAAATCCCACCCTGGTGAGGACCCCAGACCACTATCAAGGATTAAATCCCACCCCACAGAGGAACCAGGGTCCCCATTAGGGTCCCAGTATCTCCCCAGAGGGGACCCTGACCCAGATTCTGCCCCAGAGAGGATCCAGGACTCCCATTAGGGGCTCTCACCCCAAGGGGAGACCCCAGACCTTCGTCAGCATTCAGATCCCACCCTGGGGTGACCCCCAGACCACCATTAGGGGCTTAATCCTGCTCTTTAGAGGATCCAGGACTGCTATTAGGAGCCTGGTTCCACCCCAGGAGAAGACCCCAGACCCCCAAGAGAGGCTGAATCCCACCCTGGGGTGACCCCAGAGCCCCATCAGGATCCCAATAACCCTCCAGGTCCCTCTCAGTGCCCCAAACCTGCCCCACAGAGCATCCAGGACCCCTTTGGGAGCTTGAGCCCACCCCAGGAAGCAACCCAGACCCCCATAAAGGCCCTGATCCCAACCTGTGGGAGACCCCAGACCCCCATTAGGGTCCAAATATCTGCCAGGATGTGACCCCAGACCCTTCTTAGGATCCCACAGAGCATCCAGGACCCCTGTGGGAGCTTGATCCCACCCCAGGAAGCAACCCAGACCCCCATAAAGGCCCTGATCCCAACCTGTGGAAGACCCCAGACCCCTCTTTTTAAGGTTCTGATCCCCCCCACTCACCCTGAAGCGCCCCCTCAGGCCCTCAACAGCACCAACCTGCCCGTCTGCCCCAGATCCACCCCGAACGCCACCAAGTTGAGCCCGCTGAGCACGGCCACCAGCACCCGCCTGTCCCAGGGGCAGGTGGCGGAGCAGCCGTAGGGTCTCCGCGGCTGCCCCCCCATGTCGTCCGAGAAGTTGTACAGCGCCCACAGCACCGTGGCCGCCCCGTAGGCCACCACGCCCAGCCCCGCGTACACGCCCAGCCCCCAGCGCAGCCCCTCGGGGTCCCGCATCCAGCCGCACCACCCCCAGCCCAGCAGGCACCCCCCGACCAGCAGCACGCCCAGCACGAAGGACACGCAGAAAATGCCCAGGCACCAGCGCAGGGCCGCGGCGCCGGACGCCGCGCCCAGCTCGGCTGACAACCCGAGGAGGAGGAGGGGCGGAAGGCTTCGGCCACCTTGAGCAGCCCCGAGGGGGTGGCCAGGCACGGGGCGGCCTCGCCAGGGCGCGCGGGTCACCTCGGCGGCGTAGGCCAGCGTGGCCACGGCCGAAGCGGCCGTGGCGGCGGCGCGAGGCGCGAGGCGCCCTGGCCACCCTCGTTTCCTCGCAGGTGGCCCAGCGGCCAGCAGCGGTGGCGGTGGCGCAGGCCATGGCGGCGGCGGTGGCCAGGGCCAGCGGGAGGTCGCGGCGGGGCGGCGGGCGGCGGAAGGCGTCGTTGAGGAGGAGGAGGAGGTGAAGACGAAGGACAAGGCCCAGGCGGACAGGCAGCCGTCGCGCGCCCGGGTTCCAGTAGCCGGGGGCCGCTGCCAGTGCCAGGGCCAGGAGGGCGCTGAGGGCCTGGACACAGCGCAGAAGGTTCGGGCGCGGCACGGAGCGGGCATCCCGGCGGCTGCGGACAGATGGGGGTCAGCCATTGCGGGGCTGGACGGCATCGGGGGTCTTGGGGGTGTTGGGGTGCTGGGGGGTATCGGGTTTATACCCTGGGGGGGTTGTGAGGGGGTCTGCACACAGCAGAGAGGGAACAGGAGCATCCCAGGGGGCTGTGGAGAGATGGGGGGGGTCAGCCATTTGGGGCTGGACAGCATTGGGGGTCTTGGAGGTGTTGGGGTGCTGGGGGTATCAGGGGTACATTTTTACCCTCAGGTTTATACCCTGGGGGGATTTGAGGGGGTCTGCACACAGCAGAGAGGGAACAGGAGCATCCCAGGGGTTGTGGAGAGATGGGGGTCATCCATTTTGGGGTATTGGAGGTGTATTGGGGGTATTGAGGCTGGGGGAATTGGGGTATTGGGGGTATCAGGGGTACATTTTTACCCTCAGGTTTATACCCTGGGGGATTTGAGGGTCTGCACACAGCAGAGAGGGAACAGGAGCATCCCAGGGGCTGTGGAGAGATGGGGGTCATCCATTTTGGGGGTATTGGGGGTATTGAGGCTGGGGGATATTGGGGTATTGGGGGGTATCAGGGGTACATTTTTACCCTCAGGTTTATACCCTGGGGGTGTTTGAGGGGGTCTGCACACAGCAGAGTGGGAAGAGGAGCATCCCAGGAGAGATGAGGGTCAGGCATTTTGGGGTACTGGGGCTGGATGGCATCGGGGCTCTTGGGGGTGTTAGGGTGGTGCCAGAGATATTGGGGGTATCAGGGTACATTTTTACCCTCAGGTTTATACCCTGGGGGTGTTTGAGGGGTCTGCACACAGCAGAGAGGGAACAGGAGCATCCCAGGGGGTTGTGGAGAGATAGGGGGTCAGCCATATTGGGGGTGTATTGGGGGTATTGAGGCTGGGGGATATTGGGGGTATCAGGGTACATTTTTACCCTCAGGTTTACACCCTGGGGTTTTTTGAGGGGGTCTGCACAGCAGAGAGGGAACAGGAGCATCCCAGGGGCTGTGGGGAGATGAGGGGCTCAGGGGGTATCGGGGTTTTGGGGGGCTGGGAGGGGGATTGGGGAGCAGCAGTGGGATTTGGGGTGTAGAGGATTGGGCAGACTGGGAGTGCAATTAAGGACTGGGGGAAGCAGTTGGAGATTTTGGCACTGGGGATTTTGGGGGTATAGAGGGTCTGGGGGGGTATGAGGTGATGAGGAGATTTGGGGGGGCTGGAAGGAGTGAAGGAAGCTGAGGGGTGAGGCGGGGGGATTCCCTGCTTTGGGGGGATCGCAGCAATCCTGGGGTTCTCCCCGGGGGTCCCGGCCATGCGGGGGTGGGGGCGCTCAGGGCTGTGCCCATATAAGGCCTTGGAGAATCTCCTTCCCCCCCCCCGCCCCCCCCATCCTGGGGTCGCCCCGCCCCAGGCGGGCGCTGGCTGCATCCTGTGGGTGATTTTGGGGAGGGGGGGGTCCCAGACATCCGGGGGAGACCCCAGTGAGGCACCTCAGGATCCCCCACATTGGGTCACCTCCCCTTCCCCCCAAGACCCCGTGGTGGGTTCCGGCACTCACCCGAGTGGGTTCGGGTTGTTCCGGAGTTTGGGACTTTTTGGGCTGGGTTCGGGTCCTTCCGGACGGGACGGTCCCGTTTGGGGTCCCCTCGGGGCGGGTTCGGGTCCCTCGGCGCGGGGCGCTCCCGGTTCAGGTCTCTCTGGAGCGGCTCCGCTCCTCCCGGCTCGGGTTCCCTCAGGCGGCTCCGAGTCCCCTCAGGTAGATTCGGGTCCCCCGGAGCGCTTCGGGCTCACGTTCGGGTACCCCCGGAGCGCTTCGGGTTCACGTTCGGGTCCCCCCGGGCGGGTTCGGCTCCCTCCGCGCGGGACGCTCCCGGTTCGGGTGTTTCCGGACGGTTCGGGTCTCTCCGCAGCGGTTCGGCTCCTCCCGGTTCGGGTCCCGCCGGGCGCTTCGGGGGTCCCCTCAGGCAGTTCGGGTGTTTCCGCTCACGTTCGGGTCCCCCCGGTGCGGGTTCGGGTCTCTCCGCCGGGCCGGTCCCAGTCGTGTCACTCCGGGCGGTGCCCACCGGGGCGTGGCCGGGGGGATGTGTGACGTCAGGGGGTCCGGGGAATGACGTCAGGGCATCACCACGCCCGGGGGGGGCTCTGGGGGGTCCCTGGGGTATCCCCAGAGGGGGGGAGGGGCACCCACGTGTGTCCCCGGCCCGTGGGTGGGTGACACGGGGGACAAAGGGCGGCGCCCCCACCCCTCCCCCCACTTCCCCTCCCTCGCGGGCTCGTTTTGGGGCGGTTTGCGCTGTTTTGGGAAGTTTGGCCGTTGCCGCCGGCAACGCGACCGCGACAACCCCAAATATTTATTTGGTTTCCGTGGCAACGGGTGGGGGGACAGGAACACCGGGGGACCCCGACATCCGGTGGGGGAAAGGGGCTCAGGGGGGTCTCGGGACCCCCCCCAAATCCAGCCCGGGGGTGGGGAGGGGGAGGGGGCTCAGGGGGGTCTCGGGACCCCCAAATCCAGCCCGGGGTGGGGAGGGGGAGGGGGGGCTCAGGGGGTCTCGGGACCCCAAATCCAGCCCGGGGTGGGGAGGGGAGGGGGCTCAGGGGGTCTCGGACCCCCAAATCCAGCCCGGGGGTGGGGAGGGTCCTCGCGGCTCAGCACCTGCGGGAGGAGGGGATTGAGGGGGACACGGGGACCAGGACCCCCGTGGGTCTGAGACCTCCCAAAATGGGGCAGGGACCCCCACCTAACAATCTGGGACCCCCCAAAATGGGGTAGGGACCCCTCAAAATGGGGCAGGGACCCCCACCCATCAATCTGGGACCCCCACCCATCAATCTGGGACCCCCGTGGGTCTGAGACCCCCAAAATGGGGCACGGACCCCCCGTGGGTCTGGGAGCCCCAAAATGGGGCAGGGACCCCCACCCATCAATCTGGGACCCCTACCCATGGATCTGGGACCCCCCCCCCCGTGGGTCTGGGACCCCCCAAAATGGGGTAGGGACCCCTCAAAATGGGGCAGGGACCCCCACCCATGAATCTGGGACCCCCCCCGTGGGTCTGAGACCCCCCAAAATGGGGCAGGGACCCCCACCCATCAATCTGGGACCCCCCCATGTCCCAGCCCCCCAGCCCCCAGGACCCCTCCCCCGCCCCCCACCTCTCTCAGGACCCTCTCCCGCAGCTCTCGGGGCTCAGGGGTCTCTCCTCTTCCTCCTCCTCCTCCTCCTCCCTGGGGATTTGGGGGTGCTGTGACATCGGGGACCCCCTCACTGCCAGCGTGGGCCGGGGGTCCCGGGGGCTCACCTGGGGCTGGGGGGGCGCGGAGGGGGGGGTCGGCTCCTCGTGGTCTCATTCCCTGCCAGGACCTGGAGAGGGGCGCAGTGAGACCCCTCCCCCAAAATCCCATCCCCCCCCCAAAACCCCCCAAAACTCTCACCAGTGGTTTTTGGGGGTCCCCCCCCCGCAGCAGCAGCCGGGTCACCCCCATTTCCAGCAGCCGCAGCTGCTCCCACAGGGGGTCCCCGTTTTGGGGGGGGTCCCACGGGGGGTCCTGGGGGGGGTCGGGGTCCCCCTGCCCCTCCTCCAGCTGGGCCAGCAGCTCCGACAGCCCTGGGGGAGAGGGTACCCCAAAATCAGAGGGTACCCCAAAATCTGAGTGTCTCCCCCAGACCCAAATTGCCCCTCAGGACCCCCCCAAATCCCAAATAAACACCTCAAATTTCACCCCCAGACCCCAAATTCCACCCCCAGGACCCAAAATTTCACCCCCCAAACCCAAATTTCACCCCCAGGACCCCAAATTGCTCCCCCTAGATCCCAAATTCCACCCCCAGGACCCCAAATTCTACCCCAGGACCCCAAATTCCTCCCCCAGACCCCAAATTCCCCCACAAACCCCAAATTTCCTCCCCAGACCCCAAATTCCACCCCAGGACCCCAAATTGCCCCTCAGGACCCCCAAATCCCAAATAAACACCCCAAATTTCACCCCCAGGACCCAAAATTTCACCCCCAAACCCAAATTTCACCCCCAGGACCCCAAACACCCCCCAGACCCCAAAATTCCCCTCAACCCCCAAATTTCACCCCCAGGACCCCAAATTGCTCCCCCTAGATCCCAAATTCCACCCCCAGGACCCCAAATTCTACCCCAGGACCCCAAATTTCACCCCCAGACCCCAAATTGCTCCCCCTAGATCCCAAATTCCACCCCCAGGACCCCAAATTCTACCCCAGGACCCCAAATTCCTCCCCCCAGACCCCAAATTCCCCCCCCCCAAACCCCAAATTTCCTCCCCAGACCCCAAATTCCACCCCCAGGACCCCAAATTGCCCCTCAGGACCCCCCCAAATCCCAAATAAACCCCACAATTTCACCCCAAACCCCAAATTCCCCCCCAGGACCCCCAATTAACCCCTCCAACACCCTCCCCAAAGCTCCGTGGCCCCCCCCAAACCCACCCAAATTTGGGGTCCCCCCCCCTCCGTACCCGCCCGCAGCTCCTGCAGCTCCTCCCTCCCCCTCTGCTCCTGCTCCCGCAGCTCCTGCAGCTCCTGCAGCTCCAACTCGGGGTCCCCCGGGGGTCCCCCCAAATCCTGGGGGGTCTCTGCAGCTGCCACCGCCGCCCGCAGCTGGGGGGGGGCAGATTTGGGGGGGATTTGGGGGGGCTGGAGGGGATTTTGGGGGATTTTGGGGTGTCTGGAGGGGTTTTTGGGGTGTCTGGAGGAATTTTTGGGGGATTTTGGGGTGTCTGGGGGAATTTTTGGGGTGTCTGAGGGGATTTTGGGGGATTTTGGGGTGTCTGGGGGATTTTGGGGTTTTGGGGTGTCTGGGGGATTTTGGGGGATTTTGGGATTTTTGGGGTGTCTGGAGGAATTTTGGGATTTTGGGGTGTCTGGGGAATTTTGGGGGATTTTGGGGTGTCTGGAGGGATTTGGGGGATTTTAGGGTGTCTGGAGGAATTTTGGGGGATTTTGGGGTGTCTGGAGGGGATTTTGGGGTGATTTTGGGATTTTTGGGGTGTCTGGAGGGGATTTTGGGGGGATTTTGGGATTTTTGGGGTGTCTGGAGGGGATTTTGGGGGGATTTTGGGATTTTTGGGGTGTCTGGAGGATTTTGGGGGATTTTGGGGTGTCTGGAGGGGATTTTGGGGGGATTTTGGGGTTTTTGGGGTGTCTGGAGGGAATTTTGGGGGGATTTTGGGATTTTTGGGGTGTCTGGAGGGGATTTTGGGGGATTTTGGGGTTTTTGGGGTGTCTGGAGGGGATTTTGGGGTGATTTTTGGGGTCCCACCTGCTCCAGGTGCTGCTGCAGCTCCTGCAGCTCCCGGTGCTGCTCCGTCAGCAGCAGGAAATGGGAGAAGGCCCCAGCCTGCCCTGCACCCCAAAAATCAGCATGGGCACCCCAAAATCAGCATGGACACCCCAAAATCAGCATGGGCACCCCAAAAATCATCACAGGTACCCCAGAAATCAACAGGGAACCCCCCGAGCCTGCCCTGCACCCCAAAATCAGCATGGGTACCCCAAAATCATCACAGGTACCCCAAAATCAGCATGGGCACCCCAAAAATCATCACAGGTACCCCAGAAATCAACAGGGAACCCCCTAAGCCTGCCCTGCACCCCAAAATCAGCATGGGTACCCCAAAATCAGCATGGGTACCCCAAAAATCATCACAGGTACCCCAGAAATCAACAGGGAACCCCCTAAGCCTGCCCTGCACCCCAAAATCAACAGGGTACCCCAAAAATTAACAGGGAATCCCAAAAATCAGCATGGGCACCCCAAAAATAAACAGGGAACCCCAAAAATCAACAGGGAACCCCCGAGCCTGCCCTGCACCCCAAAATCAACAGGGACAACCCAAAAATGAACTGGGACACCCCAAAAATCAGCATGGACAACCAAAAAATCACCATGGGGACCCCAGAAATCAGCATGGGCACCCCAAAAATCAACAGGGTATCCCAAAACTCAACAAAGACCCCCCCCCAAGCCTGCCCTGCACCCCAAAAATCATCGTGGGCACCCCAAAAATGAACAGGGACCCTCCAGGGAGCTCCCAGCACCCCCAAACCCGAGCTGGGCCCCCCTCACCGTCCATCCAGGTCTCCTCCTCCTCCTCCTCCTCCTCGTTTTTGGGGGGCTCCAGCCCCTCCCCCGTCCCCTCAGGGGGGTCCCCAGGGATTTTGGGGGGGCCCTGGGGCTTCAGGTGGGGCCGAGCTGGGGGGACACGGGGAGGGGAGGGGGCAGGGGTGAACCAGGGACCCCCAAAATTCAACCCGGGGACCCCCAAAATTCAACCTGGGGACCCCCAAAATCCAACCCAGGGCACCCAGGGACCCCCAAATCCCCCTCGAGTCACCCCCAAATTTCCCCCAGGTACCCCTGAATTCTCCCAAATCCCCCTAAACCCCCAGGTACCCCCAAATCTCCCCCAGGTACCCCCAAATCTCCCCCGGATCCCCCCAGGTACCCCCAAATCCCCCTCAAGTCACCCCGAAATCCCCTCCAGGTACCCCCAGATCCCCCCAGCTACCCCAAATCCCCCAGGTGCCCCCAGGCACCCCAAACCCCAGGTACCCCCAAATCCCCCTCAAGTCACCCCGAAATCCCTCCAGCTACCCCAGATCCCCCAGCTACCCCCAAATCCCCCAGGTGCCCCCAGGCACCCCAAACCCCCAGGTACCCCCAAAGCCCCCTCAAGTCACCCCGAAATCCCCTCCAGGTACCCCCAGATCCCCCAGGTACCCCCAGATCCCCCAGCTACCCCCAAATCCCCCCCAGGTGCCCCCAGGCACCCCAAACCCCCAGGTACCCCCAAATCCTCCATAGATGCTCCCAGGTACCCCAAACCCCCTCAATTCCCCCAGGTATCCCCAAACCCCCAGGTACCCCCAAATCCCACCAAGCCCCCAGGTATCCCCGAATCTCCCTCAAGTCACCCCCAATCCTCCAGGTACCCCCAAATCCTCCCCAGATGCTCCCAGGGACCCCCAAATCCCCTTCAAGTCACCTCCAAACCCCCAGGTACCCCAAATCCCCCAGGTGCCCCCAGGCACCCCAAAATCCCAGGTACCCCCAAATCCCCAAACCCCCAGGTACCCCCGAATCCCCCTCAAGTCACCCCCAGGTATCCCAGATCCCCCAGGTACCCCAAAAACCCCCAGGTACCCCCAAATCCCTCTCAAGTCACCCCAAATCCCCTCCAGGACCCCCAGATCCCCCAATTCCCCTTCAAGTCACCCCCAGGTACCCCCAAATACCCTTCAGGTACCCCCAAATCCTCCCCAGGTACCCCCAAACCCCCCTCAAATCACCTCCAAACCCCCCTCAAGTCACCTCAAACCCCCCCAGGTACCTCCAAACCCCCCCAGGTACCCCCAAACCCTCCTCAAGTCACCCCAAACCGCCCCAGGTACCCCCAAATCCCCCTCCCCGGTACCCCAAACCCCCCCAGGTACCCCCAGTTCCCCCGGTGCTGGTGCCGGTACCGGGCCGGGCTCTGCCCTTGGCCCGCAGGAAGCTCCGCAGGCGCCGCTGCTGCTCCCGGCACCGGCCCCGCCCCGCCTCGGGCTCGGCCTCAGCCCAGCGGGACCCCGGGACTCCTGGGACCCTGGGGGACACGGAGGGGGAATTGGGGGGATCCAAGATTTTGGGGAGCTCGGGGAGGTTCAGGGGTGTCAAGGGGGGGTTTGGGGGTGTCGGGTTTAGGGGTATTGGGGTTTTTAGGGGTGGGGTCTGGAGGGGGAATTGGGGTTCAGGGGGGTTTTGGGGGTGTTGAGATTTGGGGGTGTCAGGTTTAGGGGTATCAGGGAGTTTTTGGGGTGTCGGGGGGTTTTTGGGGGTGTGAGGAGGCGTTTTAGGGTATTGGGGGTTTTAGGGGGTTCGAGGGGGAATTGGGGTTCAGGGGGTGTCAGTTGTGTTTTGGGGGTGTCAGGTTTAGGGATATTGAGGGATTTCAGGAGTTCTGGGAGGGAATTGGGGTTCTGGGGACGTTTTTGGGGGTGTCAGGAAGGTTTGGGGGTGTCAGTGGGTTTAGGGGATGTCGGGGGGGGTTTGGGGGTGTCAGGAGGAGTTTGGGGGTGTCAGTGATTTTTGGGGGTGTCAGGAGGGTTTTTGGGGGTGTCAGAGGTTTTGGGGTTCCCCACCCGTCGCTCTGCACCGTTGCTGCTCGCTCCAGCTCAGCCTCGATCGCCCGCTGGGTCTCCTCCAACTCCTGCAGCCAATCAGAGCCCAGGATCCATCCCCAGGATCCATTCCCAGCCAATCAGAGCCCAGGATCCATCCCAGCCAATCAGAGCCCAGGATCCATCCCCAGGATCCACCCCCAGCCAATCAGAGCTCAGGATCCATCCCAGCCAATCAGAGCCCAGGATCCATCCCAGCCAATCAGAGCCCAGGATCCACCCCAGCCAATCAGAGCCCAGGATCCATCCCCAGGATCCATCCCAGCCAATCAGAGCCCAGGATCCATCCCCAGCCAATCAGAGCCCGGGATTTATCCCCATGATCCACCCCAGCCAATCAGAGCCCACGATCCACCCCAGCCAATCAGAGCCCAGGATCCATCCCCAGCCAATCAGAGCCCGGGATTCATCCCCATGATCCACCCCCAGCCAATCAGAACCCGGGATCCATCCCCAGTCAATCAGATCAGAATTTCGGCAGGGGTCACCTCCAGATTTTGGGGTCTCGCCCCCCCAGATTTTGGGGTCTCCCCTCCCACATTTTGGGGTCTCCCTCCCCTGGATTTTGGGGGTCTCACCTGCAGCCGCCGCCTCAGGAGGCGCCGCAGCCGCCGCCGCTCCCCCCGCAGCCGCTCCAGGTCCCGGCGCAGGCGGGGCAGGGCCCGCAGGGAGCCCCCCAAAACCGCCCCGGCCTGCGGGACCCCCGAAACGGGTCAGGGACCCCCAAAATGGGGCAGGGACCCTCTGGGACCCCCCAAAATGGGGCAGAGACCCACAAAATGGGGCAGAGACACCCAAAATGGGGCAGGGACCCCCAAAATGGGGCAGGGACCCTCTGGGACCCCCCAAAATGGGGCAGAGACCCCCAAAATGGGGCAGGGACCCGCAGGGAGGCCCCAAAATTTCCCCGGCCTGTGGGGTCCCCCAAAATGGGGTAGGACCCTCAGGGAACCCCCCCCAAAACTGCCCCGGCCTGTGGGACCCCCAAAATGAGTCAGAGCCGCCCCCAAAATGGGGCAGGGACCCCCCCAGAATGGGTCAGGGACCCTCCGGGAGCCCCCAAAATGGGTCAGAGACCCCCAAAATGGGGCAGGGACGCTCCGAGACTCCCCAAAATGGGTCAGGGACCCCCCTCAAAATGGGGCAGGCACCCCCCAGCCCAGGCACCCCCCACCCATGGATCTGGGACCCCCGCCCCTATTCCAGGGGGTCTCACCCTCTGCAGTTGATCCTCCAGCGCCTCCACCCTGCGCCGGGCCCGCTCCATCTGCGGGGGGGGAGGGGACACTGGGACCCCCATCGATGGGGCCGGGACCCCCCCCCAGGCCCCGCCATGGCTGCGGGACCCCCGCCCGGGGCTGCGGGACCCCCCCCCATGGCTGCGGGATCCCCGCCCGGGGCTGGAACCGCGGCTCCTCCCGGGGCTCCCGCGGGTTTGTTGGTGGCAACCAAAGTGACAACCCCGCCCCTCCCCCTTCCCATCCCCCCAAAAACCTGCAGGTGACCCCAAATGATCCCTCAGCCCCCCAAATATCCCTCAGACCCCCCCAAATGCCCTCTCGGCTCCCGAACTGCCCCCAAATTCCATCCCAGACCCCCAAACCGCCCCAAATTCCACCCCAGACCCCCCAAACCGCCCCCAAATTCTATTCCAGACCCCCAAATGCCCCCCCCCAAACCTGCAGGTGACCCCCAATGACCCCTTCAGCCTTCAAATACCCCCCAGAACCTCTCTCAGACCCCACAAATCCCCCCCAAATTCCATCCCAGACTCCCAAATTGTCCCCAAATTCCATCCCAAGTCCCCCCTAATTACCGCCAGCCCCCAAATTACCCCCAGCCCACAAAAAAAGCGTTTTTATCTCCTTGCAATTTCTCCCCAACCGCCCAAATACCCCCAAAATGAGGTCCCAGCTCCCTAAATCTCCCAATTTCGCCCCCCCCAGGACCCCCAAATTTCCCCTCCCGGAGCTGACCGTGGTCACGTGACTCCCCCCGCCGTTGCCATGGAGCCGTGGCTGGGGGCGGGGCCTAGCATTGGCCACGTGACGCCGGGAATAGGGGCGGGTTTGCCATAATCACGTGGTCCAAAATCAACCAATCAGAGGCCGGGCGGGGGCTCGGGCTCGCAGCCAATCACAAGCAGGGCGGGGCCGCAGCCAATCAGAGGCTGACATTTACTCCTAAGCCCCGCCCCTTTCCATTTCCACCAATCAAACCCCAGCGCGGGCGGGGAAATAAAAACCTCGAACCAATCAGAGGCCGCCAAAGTTTCCAGCCAGTCAGGCACCACCCAAAAAAATCAGCGACCAATCAGCGGGCAGGATTTGGGGAGGGCGTGGTCAGGGATGGGTGTGGCCGCGGGTGGGCGTGGCCGCGGGGTGGGTGCGGTCACTTGGGGCGGGGTCGGGACTGGCGAGGCCCCGCCCAGCCCAGAGCGGAGCGAGCGGAGCCGCGGGACGGGCGGGACCCCAAAAACAGGTTGGGTGGGGGGGAAAATTGGGGGTCAGGGGATTTTTGGGGGATTTGGGGAATTTTTGGGGTCTGGAGGGTCTGAGGCGGTTCGGGAGGATTTCTTTTGGGATTTTGGGAGGGGTTGGAGGAGTTTTGGGGGTGTGGGGGCTCTGAGGGGGTTCAGGAGGATTTTTGGGGCTTTTTGGGGGTGGGAGGACTTTCAGGTGGGGCCTGGGGGTCACTAAGGGGGTGCAGGAGGATTTTTTGGGGGATTTGGGTGGGGTTGGGGGTTTGGGGACTCTAAGGGGGTTCAGGAGGATTTTTGGGGGATTTGGGGGCGTTTGGGGAAGTTTTTTGGGGGCTGGGAGGGTCTAAGGGGGTTCAGGACGGTTTTGGGGGATTTTGGGGGTGGGAGGAGGTTTGGAGGGGCCTGGGAGGCACTAAAGGGGTTCAGGAGGATTTTTTGGGGGATTTGGGGAGTTTTTGGGGGCTTGTGGGGATCGAAGGGGTTCAGGAGGGTCTGTGGGGGATTTTGGGTGGGTTTGGGGGATCGGAGGATCTAAGGGGTTCAGGAGGATTTTTGGGGAAGTTTTGAGGTGGTTTGGGGAGTTCTGGGGTCTCTGAGGGGATTCAAGAGGATTTTTGGGGGATTTTGGGAGGGATTGGGGGAATTTTGGGGGTCTGGGGAGCTCTGTGGATTTCAGGAGGATTTTTTGGGGAGATTTGGGGTGGTTTTGAGGAGTTTTGGGGTGGTTTGGGGGTCTGGGGGTCTCTAATGGGGTTCGAGAGGATTTTTGGGGGATTTGGGGAATTCTGGGGGTCTGAGAGGGTTCAGAAGGATTTTTGGGGGTTTGGAGTTTTG
>JAREIS010001144.1:0-7500 GCA_030060385.1 Muscicapa striata striata
GGGATATTGATCATAAACAATTTGTGAATATTGATCCCGAACAATTTGTGAATATTGTTCCCAAACAATCTGGATATTGATCCCAAACAATTTCGGAATATTAAACCCAAAGGATTTGGGAATATTGATTCTGAGCAATCTAGGATATTGATCCTGAACAATCCCGGATATTGATCCCAAACACTCCCGGGGATATTGATCCTAAACAGTCTGGGATATTGATCCCATCTGGGATATTGATCCCATCTGGGATATTGATCCCAAACAGTCTGGGATATTGATCCCAAATAATCTGGGATATTGATCCTGAATAATCTAGGATATTGATCCCAAATAATTTGGGCTATTGATCCTGAACAATTTGTGAATACTGATCCCGAACAATCCGGGATATTGATCCCAAACAATTTGTGAATATTGATCCCAAACAATCTGGATATTGATCCCAAACAATCTGGATATTGATCCCAAACACTCCTGGGGATATTGATCCCGAATAATCTGGGATATTGATCCCGAATAATCTGGGATATTGATCCTGAACAATTCGTGAATACTGATCCCGAACAATTTGGAGATATTGATCCCAAACAATCTGGGATATTGATCCTGAATAATCTGGGAATATTAATCCCAAAGAATTCGGGAATATTGATCCTGAAAAATCTAGGATATTGATCCTGAACAATCTGGGATATTGATCCTGAACAATTCGTGAATATTGATCCCAAACAATCTGGGATATTGATCCCAAACACTCCTGGGGATATTGATCCCAAATAATCTGGGATATTGATCCCAAACAATCCGGGATATTGATCCCGAACATTCCTGGGGATATTGATCCCATGTAATCTGGGATATTGATCCCAAACAATCCGGGATATTGATCCCAAATAATCTGGGATATTGATCCCAAACAATCCGGGATATTGATCCCAAACAATCTGGGATATTGATCCCAAATAATCTGGGATATTGATCCCAAACACTCCTGGGGATATTGATCCCAAATAATCTGGGATACAGATCCAAAACAATCTGGGATATTGATCCCAAAACACCCTGGGGATATTGATCCCAACAATCTGTGATATTGATCCCAAACAATCCAGGATATGATCCCAACACCCTGGCCACCTCCAAGCAGGAATTCGAATTCTGTCCCACAGGAAACATCCCGGAGCCTCTGCTGGGCTGGAGGGGCCGAGCAGGCCGATCGCCCGCTCTCTCGAGCGCCTTTTCCCAAACCGCTGCTCTGGAGCGGCGCCGACGGCCAGAACCTGTCGGGAATTCGAGCCCACGGACACCGGAATGCCGGAGCTCCTGTGCCCGGCCGATCCGGGAACGCCGCGCCTGCCGGGCCCTGGACCCCAGCTGGCACGGCCGCCCAATCCTCCGCGCATCGCGTGCGGCGCGGAAACCGGAATTCTGCCCTTATCCCGGATTTCAAATCCTATGGGAAATCCAGAGGGTTGGGGTTTCCGGTTTTTCCTGAGTTTGGAGGAGAGGAGATCCAGAGTGGTTTTCCGTGGGGGGATAGTGGAATTGGGATGAATTGATTTGGGGCTGAATTCCCAGTTTGGGAATGGAATTCCAGTTTGGGATGGAATTCCTGATTTGGGGCTGAATTCCTAGTATGGGAATGGGGAATTCCAGTTTGGGATGGAATTCCAGTTTGGGAATGGGGAATTCCAGTTTGGGATGGAATTCTGATTTGGGGCTGAATTCTAGTATGGGAATGGGAATTCAGTTTGGGATGGAATTCCTGTTTGGAATGGGGAATTCCCAATTGGGATGGAATTCCTGATTCTGAGCTGGAATTTCAGTTTGGGAATGGGGGAATTCCAGTTTGGGAATGGGGAATTCCAGTTTGGGAATGGGGAATTCCCAGTTTGGGATGGAATTCCCGGTTTGTGATTGGGGGAATTCCCAGTTTGGGAAGAATTCACAGTTTGGGAATGGGGGAGTTCCCACTTGGGGATGGAATTCCTGATTTGGGGCTGGAATTCCCAGTTTGGGAATGGGGAATTCCAGTTTGGGATGGAATTCCTAGTTTGGGAATGGGAATTCGTTTTGGATGGAATTCCCAGTTTGGGAATGGGGAATTCATGTTTGGGATGGAATTCAGTTTGGGAATGGGGAATTCCAAGTTTGGAATGGGGAATTCTCAGTTTGTGAATGGGAATTCCAGTTTGGGATGGAATTCTGATTTAGGGCTGAATTCAGTTTGGGATGGAATTCCTGATTTGGGGCTGAATTCCCAGTTTGGGAATGGGGAATTTCAGTTTGGGATGGAATCCCTGATTTGGGGCTGGAATTCCCAGTTTGGGTGGAATTCTGATTCTGAGCTGGAATTCCCAGTTTGGGGGTGGGAAATTCCCATTTCTGGGCCGGAATTCCTGGTTTGGGGCTGGTATTCCCAGTTCAGGGCTGGAATTCCCTGGGTTTTTTCTGATGGGATTCCCATTCTGGGGTTGGAATTCCCAGTTAGGGAATCGGGAATTCCCAATTTGAGGATAGAAAAGTCCCAATTTAAGGATCTAAAATTCCCAGTTCAGGGCTGGAATTCCCGGTTCCAGGATAGATTCTCAGTCCAGTCTGGAATTCCCAGTTTGGGATGGGATTCCCATCTGGAGCTGGAATTCCCGGTTTGGGATGGAATTCCAGTTTGGGATGGGATTGCCATTCTGGGGACTGGAATTCCCAGTTGGGAATAAGTTCATTTATGGATAAGCAAATTTAATTTAAGGATTTAAAATTCTCAGTTCCAGGCTGGAATTCCCAGTTCTGGGCTGGAATTCCCAGTTTGGGATGGAATTCCCATTCTGGGGCTGAATTCCCAGTGAGGGGATGGGGAATTCCCAATTTGGGATACAAAATTCCCAATTTAAGGATTTAAAATTCCTTGTTCTGGGCTGGAATTCTAGTTGAGGATGGGGAATTCCCAATTACGGATACAAAATTCCCAACTCAAGGGGTTTGGTTCCTGGTTCGGGGCTGGAGTTCCCAGTTAGGGATGGGGAATTCCCAATTTGTGGATACAAAATTCCCAATTTAAGGATTTAAAATTCTCGGTTCCGGCTGGATTTCCCAGTTAGGGATGGGGAATTCCCAATTTACGGATACAAATTCCCAACTCAAGGGTTTGAAGTTCCGGTTCAGGCTGGAGTTGAGTTTGGGATGGGATTCCTATTCTGGGGTTGAAATTCCCCAGTTAGGAATAGGAATTCCCCATTTAGGGATACAAATTCCCATTTAAGGATTTAAATTCTCAGTTCCGGCTGGAATTCCCAGTTTGGGGTGGGGAATTCCCCATTACGGATACAAAATTCCCAATTTAAGGATTTAAAATTCTCACTTCCAGGCTGGAATTCAGTTCCAGGCTGGAATTCCCAATTTACGGATACAAAATTCCCAATTTAAAGATTTAAAATTTCGTTTCCGGGCTGGAGTTCCCAGTTTGGGATAGGAATTCCCAATTTATGCATACAAAATTCCCAACTGAAGGGTTTGAAGCTCGGGCCGGCATTCCCGGTTCCGGGCTGGAATTCCGTTTTCCTTTTCCAGAGGTTTTCTTCCCGGGCTCGTCGCCGTGGCCGGCGGCGCTGGCGCTGCTGCTGGCGCTGCCGCTGGGGCTGGCGCTGGCGGCGGCCGCGCGACTGCGCCGTGAGACCGAAAATCCCCGAAAATAACACCAAAACACCCAAAATCCCCGAAATCCTAAAATCACAAAAATCCCTGGAATCACAAAATCCCAAAATCCCGAAAATCACAAAAATCCTGAAAATCACAAAACTTCGAACCCCCAAAATCCCAAAAATGCCAAAAAATCCCAGAAAACCCAGAAATCCCAAAATCCCCAAAATCAAAAAAATCCCGAAAATTCCAAAATCCCTAAAATCCCAAATCCCTGAATTCCTGAAATCCCAAAAATCCCCAAAATCCCAAAATCCCCAAAATCACCGAAATCCAAAATCCCAAAATCCCCAAAATCCCCAAAATCCCAAAATCCTAAAAATCCCTGATATCCCCGAAAATTCAAAAATCCCAGAAATCTCTAAAATCCCAAAAATCACCGAAATGACCAAATCCCCAAAATCCCAAAACCCCAAAAACCCCAAAATCCCCAACCCGGAATCCCAAAAATCCAAAATCCCCAAAATCCCCAAAATCCTCGAAATCCCAAAATCACAAAATCAGCAAAAATCACAAAAATCACAAAAATCACAAAATCCCCAAAATCCCGAAAATCCCGAGATCCAAAATCCAAAATCCAAATCCAAATCCCATCAAAATCCTCAAATTCCCAAAACCCCAAAACCCAAAATCCCAAAAATCCCCAAAATTCCAAAAATCCCAAAAACCCCCAAAACCCCAAAACCCCCAAAAATCACAAAAATCACAATAATCACAGAAATCACAAAAATCCCACAAATCCCAAAAATCCCTGAAATACTCGAAATCCCCAAAATACCAAAAATCCCCAAAATCCCCGACATCCCAAAAATCCCCGAATCCCCAAAAATCCAAAAAATCCCAAAAATCCCCGAATTCCCCGAAATCCCCAAAATCCCAAAAACCCAAAAATCACCGAAATCCTCAAAATCCCCGAAATCCCAAAAATCCCCGAAATCCCAAAAATCCCAAAATCCCCAAAATCCCAAAAATCCCAAAAATCCCCGAATTCCCCGAAATCCCCAAAATCCCAAAAATCCCCGAATTCCCCGAAATCCCCAAAATCCCAAAAATCCCCAAAATCCCAAAAACCCAAAAATCCCCGAAATCCCCGAAATCCTCGAAATCCCCGAAATCCCAAAAATCCCCAAAATTCCCAGAAATCCCAAAAATCCCAAAAATCCCCGAAATCCCCGAATTCCCCGAAATCCCCAAAATCTCAAAAATCCCCAAAATCCCAAAAATCCCAAAAATCCCGAAACCCCTGATTACTGATTAATTATCATTAATGAACCACTAATTAACCATTACTTAACGGTTAATTATCCATTAATCACTCATTAATTCACCAATCAATAACCATCTATTAGCCATTAATCATCCATTTATTAACCATTAATTAGTCATTATTTAACCATTAGCTGTGCATTAATTGCCCAGTAATTACCTATTCCTTACCCATTAATTACCATTCAATGACCATTAAATACCCATTAATTATCAATTAATTGCCCATAATTTACTCATTAATAAGCCATTAAGAACCCAATAATTTTTTAATTACCCATTAATTACTCTTTATAACCCATTCATTAACCAGTCATTACTATTCAATTACTCATTAATTAATAATTTATTATCCACTTATCATCTATTAATTACCCATAAATTATCAATTTATTTTCTATTAATTACCCATTAATTAATTAATTACCCATTACCCATTAATTAATTACTTAATTAATTAATTTCCATTAATTACTCCCTAATTATCAGTTCCCTCTCCATGTTTCCGCAGGGAACAGCCGGATCCTGGCTCAGGAGAGTGAGTGCCGTTAATTAATTAATTACTTAATTTAAAAATTAATCAGTTAATTCAGTTAATTTTAAAAGTGCCATTCCTTAATTCCATTATTAAAAAGTGCCAATTGTTCATTAATTCAATTAATTTAAAACGTGCCATTATTTAACAGATTAATGTTATTATAATAATATCAATAATTATAATAAATATAATAAATAATAAATAATAAATAATAAATAGTAGCATAAATATTATAAATATTAATAATGAATAAAAATAAAATTTAAAAAGGAATTAAATGGAATGAAATTAAATGAAATGAGAGAAGATCAAATCAAAGAAAATTAAATTAAATTAAAATTTTAAATTAAATAGTATTAAATAAATGAAATTAAATTAAATAAAGTGAAATAAAATAAAGTAAAATAAAATAAAATAAAATAAAATAAAATAAAATAAAATAAAATAAAATAAAATAAAATAAAATAAAATAAAATAAAATAAAATAAAATAAAATAAAATAAAATAAAATAAAATTTTTCCCTGTGCAGGAAAATTCCAGCAGCAGATCCAGGAGGGTGAGAGGAGCTCCCAGAACGTCCCAAAAATCCCCAAAATCCCGCAATTCCCAGAAATTCCCCTGAAAATACCGAAATTCCCAAAATCGCTCCCAGAAATCCCGAAATTCCCAGAAATTCCCCCGAAAATCTCGAAATTCCCAAAATTCCACCCAAAATCCAGAATTTCCCAGAGATCCCCAGGAAAATCCCCAAATTCCCTGGAATTCCTCAAGTAGCCCCAAAAATCCTGAAAGTCCCTGGAATTCCCGGAATTCCCAGAATTCCCCCAAATCCCGAAATTCTCCCCAAAATCCAAAAAAATTCCTCCCCAGAATTCCCCGGAAAATTCCCCAAATCCCCCGGAATTCCCCAAAAATCCCCTGCGGAAAATCTCCAAATTCCCCCCAGAATTCCCGCCAAAAATCCCAAAAATTCCCAGAATTCCCCTGAAAATTCCCGAAATCCCTCAGAATTCCCGCCAAAAATCCCAAAAATTCCCAGAATTCCCCTGAAAAATCTCTGAAATCCCTCAGAATTCCCGCCAAAAATCCCAAAATCCCCCAAATTCCCAGAATTCCCCTGAAAATTCCTGAAATCCCTCAGAATTCCCGCCAAAATCCCAAAAATTCCCAGAATTCCCCTGAAAATTCCCGAAATCCCTCAGAATTCCTGCCAAAAATCCCAGAATTCCCAGAATTCCCCTGAAAATTCCCGAAATCCCTCAGAATTCCCGCCAAAAATCCCAAAAATTCCCAGAATTCCCCTGAAAAATCTCCGAAATCCCTCAGAATTCCCGCCAAAAATCCCAAAAATTCCCAGAATTCTCCTGAAAATTCCCGAAATCCCTCAGAATTCCCGCCAAAAATCCCAAAATTCCCAGAATTCCCCTGAAAATTCCCGAAATCCCTCAGAATTCCCGCCAAAAATCCCAAAATTCCCAGAATTCCCAGAATTCCCCTGAAAATTTCCGAAATCCCTCAGAATTCCCGCCAAAAATGCCAAAAATTCCCAGAATTCCCCTGAAAAATCTCCGAAATCCCTCAGAATTCCCGCCAAAAATCCCAAAATTCCCAGAATTCCCCGGAAAATTCCCAAAATCCTCAGAATTCCCCCGAAATTCCCCAAATTTTCCTGGAATTCCGGGAATTTTGGGAATTTCCTCCTCTGATCCCGATTCCGGCAGAGATCGAGGAGCTCAGGATGGAGCTGGGTAAGAGCTGCCGTTAATTAGCAATTAACATCTGGTTAATTATATATTAACCTCTAATTAATCAATTATTAGCCACCAATTAATTAATTATTAGTGTCTAATTAATTACTCATTAGTATCTACTTAGTTATTAGCAGCTAATAATGGTTTATTGGTCTCTAATTAATAGCTTATTAGCCTGAAATTATTTTTTACCTTCATATTAATTATTAACCTCTAATTAATTAAATATTAGTGTATAATTAAGG
>JAREIS010001144.1:12500-27989 GCA_030060385.1 Muscicapa striata striata
GCACAATCCCCTGCAGGATTCCCCGCAGGATTCCCAGCAGGATCCCCTGCAGGATTCCCCGCAGGATTCCCAGCACAATTCCCTGCCCTCCCTCCCCGCGGCCAAGGCTCCATCCCTGCGGTATTCCCGCGGGGAATTGCGCTGCCGGCGGAGGCTGGAGCGCATTCCGGGCAGGATTCCCCGCAGGATCCCCTGCAGGATCCCCCGCAGGATCCCCCGCAGGATTCCCCGCAGGATTCCCCGCAGGATTCCCTACAGGATTCCCTGCCCTCCCTTCCCGCGGACAAGGCTCCATCCCTGCGGTATTCCTGGGAATTGCGGCTGCCCGGCGGGAGGCTGGAGCGCAACCCGGGCAGGATTCCCCGCAGGATCCCCTGCAGGATTCCCCGCAGGATTCCCCGCAGGATTCCCCGCAGGATTCCCTGCAGGATTCCCTGCCCTCCCTCCCCGCGGCCAAGGCTCCATCCCTGCGGTATTCCCGGGGGGAATTGCGGCTGCCCGGCGGGAGGCTGGAGCGCAATTCCGGGCAAGATTCCCCGCAGGATCCCCTGCAGGATCCCCCGCAGGATCCCCCGCAGGATTCCCCGCAGGATTCCCAGCACAATTCCCTGCCCTCCCTCCCCGCGGACAAGGCTCCATCCCTGCGGTATTCCCGGGGGGAATTGCGGCTGCCCGGCGGGAGGCTGGAGCGCAATTCCGGGCGCTGCCGCGTGCTCGGGCTGCTCCTGGACCAGGAGCGCCGCGTCCTCTCCTTCTTCGACGCCGAGGAAAAGCAGCGCCTGGGATCCGTGCCCCTGAGAATTCCCGGGAATCTCTTCCCGTTCTTCGCGCCGGGATGTGCCGGGAATGCTTTGGGCATCCGGCCCGTGCGGGTCTGAAACCGTCAGGAATGTTCGCTGTTAAAAATTACATGGATTTACAAATATTTAATTATTCCGGCTTTAGTATTCCAATCATCTGCTAATCTAAACTCTGACCCTGGCACAAATTCCCATTCAAAATTCAAATTATTTCAATTTTAATATTCCAATTATCTCCAAATCCTAACCTAAATTCCCATTTAAATATTCAAATTATTTCCGTTTTAATATTCCAATTATCCCCTAACCCGAATTCTGACTCTGACCAAAAATCCCGTTTAAATATTCAAATTATTTCAATTTTAATATTCCAATTATCTCCAAATCCTAACCTAAATTCCCATTTAAATATTCAAATTATTTCCATTTTAATATTCCAATTATCCCCTAACCCGAATCCTGACTCTGACCAAAAATCCCATTTAAATATTCAAATTATTTCCATTTTAATATTCCAATTATTCCCTAACCCGAATCTTGACTCTGACCAAAAATCCCGTTTAAATATTCAAATTATTTCCATTTTAATATTCCAATTATCCCCTAACCCGAATCCTGACTCTGACCAAAAATCCCGTTTAAATATTCAAATTATTTTCATTTTAATATTCCGATCACCCTCTAATCTGAACCCTGACTGTGACACAAATTCTCATTTAAATATTGAAATAATATCCCTTTAATTATTCCAAATATTCCCTAATCATAACCCTGACCCTAACCCAAATTCCCAATTAAATATTCAAATTATTCCCATTTAAATATGCCAATTATTCCATAACTCAAACCTTAACTCTAAACCAAATTCCCACCTAAATATTCGAATTACTCCCATTTTAATCTTCCAATTATATCCTAAATCAAACCCTAATCCTAACCCAAATCCCATTGAAATATTTATATTATACTCATTTTAATATTCCAAATATTCCCGAACCTGACCCTGATCCTTACCTAAATTCCCATTTAGATATTCAAACTATTCCCATTTTATTATTCTAATTAACCCCTAACCCCAATGTAATGAATACATTACAAATACAAATACATCATAAAATACAAATAAATACATTATAAATATATAGCTTAGGCTTTTGCAAAATATTAAGATAGAAACTATGTGATGATAAATGCTTTTATTTGTGTAACTGTCAGCGATAAGAATAATTGTGTAAAATAAGTATTCAGTGTACTTATAGAGCGTCTTACCTGAATGATAACATTAACAAGAAGCAAGAAAATAAATACAAAAAAAAAAAAAAAAATGGGAAATGTGAGGGTGGAAATGTTGGGAAACGTGAGGGAGAAAAAGGGCGGGAAATTGTGAGGGGAGAAAATGGCGGGAAACGTGAGGGGGAAAGAAGTGAAATATGTGAGGTAAAAATGGGAAATGTGAGGGGAGAAATGTTGGGAAATGTGAGGGGGAAAATGTTGGGAAAAGTGAGAGATATGGTGGGAAACATGAGGGGAGAAAATGGGAAACGTGAGGGGGAAAAAGATGGAAAACATGAGGTAAAAATGGGAAATATGAGGATGAAAATGTCTGGGAGTGTGAGGGAGAAAGGGCCTGAAAAAAAGAGAAAAAGGGCAGGAAACGTGAGGGAAAATTGGGAAATGTGAGGGGGAAATATGGTGGGAAATGTGAGGTAAATAAATGGGAAATGTGAGGTGAAAATGTTGGGAAACGTGAGGGTGAAAATGTCGGGAAACGTGAGGGAAAAAAAGGGCGGGAAATTGTGAGGGGGAAAGTGTCGGGAAACGTGAGGGGGAAAGAAGTGAAATATGTGAGGTAAAAACGGGAAATGTGAGGGGAGAAATGTTGGGAAATGTGAGGGGGAAAATGTCAGGAAACATTAAGGGAGTAAATATTGGGAAATGTGAAGGGGGAAATGGTGGGAAGTGTGAGAGAGATATGGTGGGAAACATGAGGGGAGAAAATGGGAAACGTGAGGGGGAAAAAGATGGAAAACATGAGGTAAAAATGGGAAATATGAGGATGAAAATGTCTGGAAGTGTGAGGGAGAAAGGGCCTGAAAAAAGAGAAAAAGGGCAGGAAACGTGAGGCAAAATTGAGAAACGTGAGGCGGAAATATGGTGGGAAATGTGAGGTAAATAAATGGGAAATGTGAGGTGAAAATGTTGGGAAATGTGAGGGAGAAAATGGCGGGAAACTGTGGAGGAAAAAGGGCGGGAAATTGTGAGGAGGAAAGTGTCGAAATATGAGAGGTAAAAATGGGAAATGTGAGGGGGAGAAATGTTGGGAAATGTGAGGGGGAAAATGTCAGGAAACATTAAGGGAGTAAATCTTGGGAAATGTGAGGGGGGAAATGGTGGGAAATGCGAGGCAGAAAATGGTTGGAATTGTGAGGGAGAAAGGGCCTGAAAAAAGAGAAAAAGGGCAGGAAACGTGAGGCGAAAATTGAGAAACGTGAGGGGGAAATATGGTGGGAAATGTGAGAAAAAAATGGGAAATGTGAGGGGAGAAATATGGTGGGAAATGTGAGGAAAAAAAGGGAAATGTGAGGGTGAAAATGTTGGGAAATGTGAGGGAGAAAAAGGGCGGGAAATTGTGAGGGGGAAAAGGGCGGGAAACGTGAGGGGGAAAGAAGTGAAATATGTGAGGTAAAAATGGGAAATGTGAGGGGAGAAATGTTGGGAAATGTGAGGGGGAAAATGTCAGGAAACATTAAGGGAGTAAATATTGGGAAATGTGGAGGGGGAAATGGTGGGAAGTGTGAGAGAGATATGGTGGGAAACATGAGGGGGAAAATGGGAAACGTGAGGGGGAAAAAGATGGAAAATATGAGGTAAAAATGGGAAATATGAGGATGAAAATGTCTGGAAGTGTGAGGGAGAAAGGGCCTGAAAAAAGAGAAAAAGGGCAGGAAACGTGAGGGAAAATTGGGGAATGCGAGGGGGAAATACGGTGGGAAATGTGAGGTAAAAAATGGGAAATGTGAGGGTGAAAATGTTGGGAAATGTGAAGGGAGAAAATGGCAGGAAACATGAGGTGAAAAATGGGAAATGTGAGGGAGAAAATGGCAGGAAACATGAGGTGAAAAATGGGAAATGTGAGGTGAAAATATTGGGAGATGTGAGGGGGAAATGTTGGGAGATGTGAAGGGAAAAAAGGGGGAAATGTGAGAGGGAAAATGGCGGGAAGTGTGAGGGGGAAAATGGCGGGAAGTGTGAGGGGAGAAAATGGCGGGAAATGTGAGGGGGTAAAAAGGTGGGAAATGTGAGATAAAAAAAATGGGAAATGTGAGGGTGAAAATGTCGGGAAACGTGAGGGGGGAAATGTGGAGAAATGTGAGGTAAAAAATAGAAAAAGTGAGGGTGAAAATGTTGGGAAATGAGAGCAGTCCATGCTCAGGGGCCTGTCCACTGATGGTCCTTGTGGGGCATTTCAGCAGCTCCAAAATCTGCTGCAGGGACAACATGGCACATTTCTCCTTCTTCCAGGACAGGGACAGGGACAATTAGTCAGGACCCGTCTGACTAATTAATTGTTCAAGTATGGCAGGAATAATATTATTAGTTATATTAATATCACCTACATATAGTAACAATAACAATAACAATGGCAATAACAATAACAATAACAATGGCAATAACAATAACAATAACAATAACAATAACAATAACAATAACAATATCTAATATTAAAATACAAAACATAATAATAATTTATTCTTATTATTACAAATATAACTAATAATTTAATTATTCTAGTATTGTTATATATTATTAATATATTGCTATAATTTTAATATTATTTCCATTTATTATTACTATTACTATTACTATTACTATTACTATTGCTATTACTATTGCTATTGCTATTACTATTACTATTACTATTGCTATTACGATTACTATTATTATTATGATTACTATTGCAAATATAATTACTATTTTTATTTATTGTAGTATATTTATATATTATTATATTGCTATGTTATTACATATTATATTTTATATTTTCTTCTTCTTCTTCCTACTATTATTATTATTATTATTATTATTATTATTATTATTATTATTATTATTATGTTATAATTGTTATTATTAACAGTAGTAGTAGTAGTAGTAGTAGTAATAGAAAAACATTATTTTGAGGTAAACCCCAGAAAAAAAAAAAAAAGCCCAAATAATTTCTGTCTCCTTCACCGCACGGAAATGAGTTTGTGCAGAAAACATTTGAGGATTTCTGGGGTTAAACCGAACCAAAATCCAAAAAATCCCTAATTCCATATTCCGGGCAGCCGGGTCCGCCCGCGGCAAAACTCACTCTGCTTCGCCCTTGTCCCAGTCCCGGCGGCTTTTTCACCTAAAATCCCTAAAATCTTCGGGCTTTTCCCTAAAAACATCAAGATTTTTCTCTAAAAACATTTTTTTGTCCCCGTAACCGTGTTAGGCCCAGGCGGCAGGCCATTGTAGCAGGAGCCCGGATAGCTCAGTCGGTAGAGCATCAGACTTTTAATCTGAGGGTCCAGGGTTCAAGTCCCTGTTCGGGCGGTTCTCCTCTTTTTTTCCCTCTTTTCCACTTTCTTTTTTTTTTTTCTCCATTTTTCCCTTTTTTCAGCCCAACCCCGGGGGTCCCTCCGCCCCCTCCTCGCTCCCTTCCCTTCCCCCCCCGCCCCCGGGGTCTCTTTTTCGTGGCGGAGGGAGAGCGCGGAGGGAGCGCAGCGCGAGCCGGTCCCATGGTGTAATGGTGAGCACTCTGGACTCTGAATCCAGCGATCCGAGTTCGAATCTCGGTGGGACCTTGAGTCTCCTTTTTTATAGGGGAGCACTGGGGACGCTCTGCGTCATTAGTGTGTGACGTCATCCCGCGTGGGGACACCCCCTGTGACACACCCCCGCCCCACCCCCCCCCCCCCGCGCTGGTGGGACTTTGAACCGAGGTGACCCCGAACTCGCTGACTCCAAAATTGCGAAATGGCCGCCCCGGAGCAAAGGGCGGTGCTCCCACACCTTGTCCCCGGCTGCTGCCCAAAAAAAAAACCCCCGAGGCGCTCGGGATGGGATGGGGCGGCAGCAAATGGAAGGCGAAGGTGAGGCCGTGCCCAAGCCGCTGTTTTTTGGGAAAGAAAATCCATATTGCGACACCCAGCTCGGCTGCTGTGCTGGAAAAGAGAAGGGGGAAAAGCCGCGGAGCCAGGCGGGGGAGATTAAAAAATTTCCCAAAAAAAAAGGATTGGAGAGTTTGGAGAGTTGGGGTTTGCACCAAAAAAAAGTGAAGGCCAAGGGGAGTTTCCTGGTTTTGTACGAAGGGGTGTTTGGAAATTTGGGGCCAGTTGGGAAGTTTGGGGAGATGTGAAAGGGGGACACAGGGACACGCAGACAGACAGACAGACAGACAGAGTGTGGCCTGTGGATGGATGTCCAGTCCTGCTTGGCAGCCTGAAGGATAAAAATGGCCAGGCTGGATGGCTGGACAGACAGACAGCAGTGGTGGCAGAGGCTGGACAGACAGACAGGCAGGGTGGCAGTGGCTGGACAGACAGACAGCTGGGGTGGCAGAGGCTGGACAGATGGACAGCTGGGGTGGCAGAGGCTGGACAGACGGACAGGCAGGGTGGCAGAGGCTGGACAGATGGACAGACAGGGTGGCAGAGGCTGGACAGACAGACAACTGGGGTGGCAGAGGCTGGACAGATGGACAGCTGGGGTGGCAGAGGCTGGACAGACAGACAGACACACGGACAGCCAAGGTGCCACGGACCACAGAACCACCCAGCAATGGGAGTTGCTGGGGTTGGGCCGAGCCACTCCCAGGGGCGGGGAAGCGCAAAAAAAAAAAAAAGAAAAAAAAAAGAAAAAAAAAAAAAAAGGTGGAAAAGAAGGCAGGGAAGCAAACAAACACCGAGGCAGCGCCGAGCCAAAGGTCGGCCGGGCGGACCTTGGCCAGCCATGGCGCCCGCGGCCATGGCGGTGCTGGGGGCCCTGGTGGCCGCCGTGGCCGGGCTGCTGCTGCTGCTGCTGCTGTCCCCGCTGCTGTCCCCGCTGCTGTGGCAGGACCTGGCCTTCTTCTGCACCATGGCCCGCTCCTCGGTGCGCTGCCGCGGCGCCTGGCCCGCAGGCCGCCCGTGACCCTGCTGGACGTGTTCCGGCAGCACGCGCGCGCCGGCCGCGCCAGGCCCCTGCTGCGCTTCCAGGAGCAGCTTCACACCTTCGAGGACGTGGAGCGCGCCAGCAACCGCGTGGCCTGGGCGCTGTGGCGGCGGCTGGCGCCGCGGGCCGGCACCGCCGTGGCCGTGTTCCTGCCCAACCAGCCCGCCTACGTGTGGACGTGGCTGGCGCTGGCCAAGCTGGGCTGTGCCATGGCTTGTCTCAACGTCAACGTGAGGGGACGGGCGCTGCGGCACGCGCTGGAGGCGGCACAGGCCAGCCTGGTGCTGGCCAGTCCTGGTGAGTGGGGACATGGGGCACTGGGGTTTGTGTGGTCACCAAGGCCAGCCCGGTGCTGGCCAGTCCTGGTGAGTGGGGACATGGGGCACTGGGGGGGTTTGTGTGGTCACCAAGGCCAGCCTGGTGCTGGCCAGTCCTGGTGAGAGGGGACACGGGGCACTGGGGGGGTTTGTGTGGTCACCAAGGCCAGCCTGGTGCTGGCCAGTCCTGGTGAGTGGGGACATGGGGCAGTGGGGGGGTTTGTGTGGTCACCAAGGCCACCATGGTGCTGGCCAGTCCTGGTGAGTGGGGACATGGGGCACTGGGGGGGTTGTGTGGTCACCAAGGCCAGCCTGGTGCTGGCCAGTCCTGGTGGGTGGATGTGTGTCACTGTGCCTTCCTGTGTCACTGTCCCTGTGTGTCACTGTCCGTCTGTGTGTCACTGTCCCTGTGTGTCACTGTCCCTGTGTGTCACTGTCCCTCTGTGTGTCACTGTCCCTTCCTGTGTCGCTGTCCCTTCCTGTGTCACTGTCCCTCCCTGTGTGTCACTGTCCCTCTCTGTGTGTCCCTCTCTGCGTGTCACTGTCCCTGTGTGTCACTATCCCTGTGTGTCACTGTCCCTTCCTGTGTCACTGTCCCTCTGTGTGTGTCACTGTCCCTTCCTGTGTCACTGTCCCTCTCTGTGTGTCACTGTCCCTGTGTGTCACTGTCCCTGTGTGTCACTGTCCCTTCCTGTGTCACTGTCCCTTCCTGTGTCACTGTCCCTGTGTGTCACTGTCCTTCCTGTGTCACTGTCCCTGTGTGTCACTGTCCCTCTGTGTGTCACTGTCCCTCTGTGTGTCACTGTCCCTTCCTGTGTCACTGTCCCTGTGTGTCACTGTCCCTGTGTGTGCACTGTCCCTCTCTGTGTGGCACTGTCCCTCCCTGTGTCACTGTCCCTCTGTGTGTCACTGTCCCTCTGTGTGTCACTGTCCCTGTGTGTCACTGTCCCTCTGTGTGTCACTGTCCTGTGTGTCACTGTCCCTTCCTGTGTCACTGTCCCTCTCTGTGTGTCACTGTCCCTGTGTGTCACTGTCCTTTCCTGTGTCACTGTCCCTCTCTGTGTCACTGTCCCTGTGTGTCACTGTCCCTCTGTGTGTCACTGTCCCTTCCTGTGTCACTGTCCCTCTCTGTGTGTCACTGTCCGTCTGTGTGTCACTGTCCCTTCCTGTGTCACTGTCCCTGTGTGTCACTGTCCGTCTGTGTGTCACTGTCCCTGTGTGTCACTGTCCCTGTGTGTCACTGTCCCTCTGTGTGTCACTGTCCCTGTGTGTCACTGTCCCTTCCTGTGTCACTGTCTCTCTGTGTCACTGTCCCTGTGTGTCACTGTCCCTCTGTGTGTCACTGTCCCTTCCTGTGTCACTGTCCCTGTGTGTCACTGTCCTTTCCTGTGTGTCACTGTCCTTTCCTGTGTCACTGTCCTGTGTGTCACTGTCCCTCTGTGTCACTGTCCCTTCCTGTGTCACTGTCCCTCTGTGTGTCACTGTCCCTTCCTGTGTCACTGTCCCTCCCTGTGTGTCACTGTCCCTTCCTGTGTCACTGTCCCTGTGTGTCACTGTCCTTTGTGTCACTGTCCCTCTCTGTGTCACTGTCCCTTCCTGTGTCACTGTCCCTGTGTGTCACTGTCCTTTGTGTCACTGTCCCTTCCTGTGTCACTGTCTCTCTGTGTCACTGTCCCTGTGTGTCACTGTCCCTCTCTGTGTGTCACTGTCCCTCTGTGTGTCACTGTCCTTTGTGTCACGGGGATCTGGGGTCAGGAACCCCTTTTGGGGTGCTCAGGGTGTCCCTGGGGGAGATTTGGGGTACCTGGGGGATCACAGGACCTCATTTTGGGGTGCTCAGGTTGCCCCTGGGGGAGATTTGGGGTGCTCAGGGTGCCCCTGGGGGAGGTTTGGGGTGCTCAGGGTGCCCCTGGGGGAGGTTTGGGGTACCTGGGGGATCACAGGGCCCGTTTTGGGGTGCTCAGGGTGCCCCTGGGGGAGGTTTGGGGTGCCTGGGGGATCACAGGGCCCGTTTTGGGGTGCTCAGGGTGTCCCTGCGGGAGGTTTGGGGTACCTGGGGGATCACAGGACCCGTTTTGGGGTGCTCAGGGTGCCCCTGGGGGAGATTTGGGGTACCTGGGGGATCACAGGACCTGTTTTGGGGTGCTCAGGGTGTCCCTGGGGGAGGTTTGGGGTGCCTGGGGGATCACAGCACCCCATTTTGGGGTGCTCAGGGTGTCCCTGGGGGAGGTTTGGGGTGCCTGGGGGTTCACAGGACCCGTTTTGGGGTGCTCAGGGTGCCCCTCGGGCTGTGTGGGGTACCTGGGGGATCACAGGGCCCCGTTTTGGGGTGCTCAGGGTGCCCCTGGGGGAGATTTGGGGTACCTGGGGGATCACAGGGCCCGTTTTGGGGTGCTCAGTGTGTCCCTGGGGGAGGCTTGGGGTGCCTGGGATCACAGCACCCCATTTTGGGGTGCTCAGGGTGTCCTGGGGAGATTTGGGGTACCTGGGGATCACAGGGACCCCATTTTGGGGTGCTCAGGGTGACCCTCATGGAGGTTTGAGGTGCCTGGGGGATCACAGGACCCGTTTTGGGGTGCTCAGTGTGACCCTCATGGAGGTTTGGGTACCTGGGGATCACAGGACCCCATTTTGGGGTGCTCAGGGTGCCCCTGGGGAGATTTGGGGTGCCTGGGGTTCACAGGGCCCGTTTTGGGGTGCTCAGGGTGCCCCTCACGGAGATTTGGGGTACCTGGGGGTTCACAGGACCCGTTTTGGGGTGCTCAGGGTGCCCCTGGGGGAGGTTTGGGGTACCTGGGGGTTCACAGGACCCCATTTTGGGGTGCTCAGGGTGTTCCTGGGGGAGGCTTGGGGTGCCTGTGGGATCACAGGGCCCCATTTTGGGGTGCTCAGGGTGACCCTCATGGAGGTTTGGGGTGCCTGGGGGATCACAGGACCTGTTTTGGGGTGCTCAGGGTGCCCCTGGGGGAGGTGTGAGGTACCTGGGGGATCACAGCACCCCATTTTGGGGTGCTCAGGTTGCCCCTGGGGGAGATTTGGGGTGCTCAGGGCATCCCTTGGGCAGCTTGGGGGGATGTGGGGGGTCGGGGAACCCCTTTTGGGGTGCTCAGGGTGTCCCTGGGGGAGATTTGGGGTACCTGGGGGATCACAGGACCCCATTTTGGGGTGCTCAGGGTGTCCCTGGGGGAGGTTTGGGGTACCTGGGGATCACAGGACCTGTTTTGGGGTGCTCAGGTGCCCCTGGGGGTTCACAGAGGGTGCTCAGGGTGCCCCTGGGAGGTTTGGGTACCTGGGGGTTCACAGGACCCCATTTTGGGGTGCTCAGGGTGTCCCTGGGGGAGGCTTGGGGTGCCTGAGGGATCACAGGACCCCATTTTGGGGTGCTCAGGGTGACCCTCATGGAGGTTTGGGGTACCTGGGGGATCACAGGACCCCATTTTGGGGTGCTCAGGGTGACCCTCATGGAGGTTTGGGGTACCTGGGGGATCACAGGGCCCATTTGGGGGCTCAGTGTGTCCTCATGGAGGTTTGGGTACCTGGGGATCACAGGATCCGTTTTGGGGTGCTCAGGGTGCCCCTGGGGGAGATTTGGGGTGCTCAGGGTGCCCCTGGGGGAGGTTTGGGGTACCTGGGGGATCACAGGACCCGTTTTGGGGTGCTCAGGGTGCCCCTGGGGGAGGTTTGGGGTGCCTGGGGGATCACAGGGCCCCATTTTGGGGTGCTCAGGGTGTCCCTGGGGGAGGTTTGGGGTGCCTGGGGGATCACAGGACCCGTTTTGGGGTGCTCAGTGTGACCCTCATGGAAGTTTGGGGTGCCTGGGGGATCACAGGACCCGTTTTGGGGTGCTCAGGGTGTCCCTGGGGGAGATTTGGGGTGCTCAGGTGCCCCTGGGGGAGACGGTGCCTGGGGGATCACAGGACCCCATTTTGGGGTGCTCAGGGTGCCCCTGGGGGAGGTTTGGGGTGCCTGGGGGATCACAGGACCTGTTTTGGGGTGCTCAGGGTGCCCTCACGGAGGTTTGGGGTGCCTGGGGATCACAGGACCTGTTTTGGGGTGCTCAGGGTGCCTCTGGGGGAGATTTGGGGTGCCTGGGGGATCACAGGACCTGTTTTGGGGTGCTCAGGGTGCCCCTGGGGGAGATTTGGGGTGCTCAGGGTGCCCCTGGGGGAGGTTTGGGGTGCCTGGGGGATCACAGGACCCCATTTTGGGGTGCTCAGGGTGTCCCTGGGGGAGGTTTGGGGTACCTGGGGGATCACAGGACCCCATTTTGGGGTGCTCAGGTTGCCCCTGGGGGAGATTTGGGGTGCTCAGGGCATCCCTTGGGCAGCTTGGGGGGATGTGGGGGGTCGGGGAACCCTTTTTGGGGTGCTCAGGGTGTCCTGGGGGAGGTTTGGGGTACCTGGGGGATCACAGGACCCCATTTTGGGGTGCTCAGGTGCCCTGGGGGAGGTTTGGGTACCTGGGGATCACAGGACCCCATTTTGGGGTGCTCAGGTGCCCCTGGGGAGGTTTGGGGTGCCTGGGGATCACAGCACCCCATTTTGGGGTGCTCAGGTGTCCCTGGGGAGGTTTGGGTACCTGGGGATCACAGGACCCCATTTTGGGGTGCTCAGTGTGACCCTGGGGAGGTTTGGGGTACCTGGGGGATCACAGGACCCGTTTTGGGGTGCTCAGGGTGCCCCTGGGGGAGGTTTGGGGTACCTGGGGGATCACAGGACCCCATTTTGGGGTGCTCAGGGTGCCCCTGGGGAGATTTGGGGTACCTGGGGGATCACAGGACCCCATTTTGGGGTGCTCAGGGTGCCCCTCGGGCTGTGTGGGGTACCTGGGGGATCACAGGACCCCATTTTGGGGTGCTCAGGGTGACCCTGGGGGAGGTTTGGGGTGCCTGGGGGATCACAGGACCCCATTTTGGGGTGCTCAGGTGCCCCTGGGGAGGTTTGGGGTACCGGGGGATCACAGGACCCCATTTTGGGGTGCTCAGGGTGTCCCTGGGGGAGATTTGAGGTACCTGGGGGATCACAGGGCCTGTTTTGGGGTGCTCAGTGTGACCCTCATGGAGGTTTGGGGTACCTGGGGGATCACAGGACCCCATTTTGGGGTGCTCAGGGTGTCCTGGGGGAGGCTTGGGGTGCCTGGGGGATCACAGGACCCCATTTTGGGGTGCTCAGGGTGACCCTCATGGAGGTTTGGGGTACCTGGGGGATCACAGGCCGCCTTTTGGGGTGCTCAGGGTGCCCCTCGTGCTGTGTGGGGTACCTGGGGGATCACAGCACCCCATTTTGGGGGGGTCCAGGACACCAGGGCACAGTTTTGGGGTGCTCTGAGTGCCCAGCTGGGCTCTCGGGGCTCCTGCACGGCACAGACGCAGTGCCCAGGATCCCTCAGTGCCCCAGCCTGGATTTTTGGGGTGCCCGCACGGTCACGGTTCATATTTGGGACGTGTCTGGTGCCCACCTGGGGTGCTTTGGGGTGTCTGGGGTGCCCACCTGGCCAGGTGCCCATTTGGGATCCATTGGGTGCCCATTTGGGATCCATTTGAGGTCCATTGGGTGCCCATTTGGGATCCATTTGGTGCCCATTTGGGATCCATTGGGTGCTCATTTGGGATCCATTTGGGGCCCATTTGGGATCCATTGGGTGCCCATGTGGGATCCATTGGGTGCCCATTTGGAGTCCATTTGGGATCCATTGGGTGCCCATTTGGGTCCATTGGGTGCCCATTTGGGGTCCATTGGGTGCCAATTTGGGATCCGTTGGGTGCCCATTTGGGATCCGTTGGGTGCCCATTTGGGGTCCATTGGGTGCCCATTTGGGGTATCCTGGGTGCCCATTTGGGGTCCATTGAGTGCCCATTTGGGATCCATTGGGTGCCCATTTGGGGTCCATTGGGTGCCCATTTGGGATCCATTTGAGGTCCATTGGGTGCCCATTTGGGGTATCATGGGTGCCCATTTGGGATCCTTTGGGTGCCCATTTAGGGTACCTGGGTGCCCATTTGGGATCTATTTGGTGCCAATTTGGGGTCCATTGGGTGCCCATTTGGGGTCCATTGGGTGCCCATTTAGGGTACCTGGGTGCCCATTTGGGATCTATTTGGTGCCAATTTGGGATCCATTGGGTGCCCATTCGGGGTCCATTGGGTGCCCATTTGGGGTCCATTGAGTGCTCATTTGGGATCCATTGGGTGCTCATTTGGGGCCCATTTTGTGCCCATTTGGGATCCATTGGGTGCCCATTTGTGATCCATTGGGTGCCCATTTGGGGTCCATTGGGTGCCCATTTGAGATCCATTGGGTGCCCATTTGGGATCCATTGGGTGCCCATTTGGGGCCCATTTGGTGCCCTTTTGGGGCCCATTTGGTGCCCATTTGGGATCCATTGGGTGCCCATTTGGGATCCATTTGGGGTCCTTTGGGTGCCCATTTGGGGTCCTTTGGGTGCCCACTTGGGATCTATTTGCTGCCCATTTGGGATCCATTGGGTGCCCATTTGGGATCCATTTGGGGTCCTTTGGGTGCCCATTTGGGGTCCTTTGGGTGCCCACTTGGGATCTATTTGCTGCCTATTTGGGATCCATTGGGTGCCCATTTGGGATCCATTGGGTGCCCATTTGGGATCCATTGGGTGCCCATTTGGTGCCCATTTGGGGTCCATTGGGTGCCCATTTGGGATCCATTTGGTGCCCATTTGGGGCCCATTTGGTGCCCATTTGGGGTATCCTGGGTGCCCATTTGGGGTCCATTGGGTGCCCATTTGGGATCCATTGGGTGCCCATTTGGGATCCATTGGGTGCCCATTTGGGGCCCATTTGGTGCCCATTCGGGGCCCATTTGGTGCCCATTAGTGTTCCATTGGGTGCCCATTTGGGGTATCCTGGGTGCCCATTGGGTGCCCATTGGGTGCCCATTTGGGGTCCATTTGGGGTCCATTGGGTGCTCATTTGAGATCCATTGGGTGCCCATTTGGGGTCCATTTGGGATCAATTGGGTGCCCATTTGTGATCCATTGGGTGCCCATTTGGGGTCCATTGGGTGCCCATTTTGGGATCCGTTGGGTGCCCATTTGGGGTATCATGGGTGCCCGTTTGAGGTCCATTGGGTGCCCATTTGGGATCCATTGGGTGCCTATTTGGGATCCATTTGGGGTCCTTTGGGTGCCCATTTGGGATCCATTGGGTGCCTATTCGGGGTCCATTGGGTGCCCATTTGGGGTCCATTGGGTGCTCATTTGGGGTCCATTTGGTGCCCATTTGGGATCCATTGGGTGCCCATTTGGGATCCATTGGGTGCCCATTTGGGATCCATTGGGTGCCCATTTGGGATCCATTGGGTGCCCATTTGGGGTCCATTGGGTGCCCATTTGGGATCCATTGGGTGCCCATTTGTGATCCATTGGGTGCCCATTTGGTGCCCATTTGGGGTATCCTGGGTGCCCATTTGTGATCCATTTGGTGCCCATTTGGGATCCATTGGGTGCCCATTTGTGATCCATTGGGTGCCCATTTGGGATCCATTTGGGCCCATTTGGGGTCCATTGGGTGCCCATTTGGGTCCATTGGGTGCCCATTTGGGATCCATTGGGTGCCTATTCGGGGTCCATTGGGTGCCCATTTGGGGTCCATTGGGTGCTCATTTGGGGTCCATTTGGTGCCCATTTGGGGTCCTTTGGGTGCCCATTTGGGATCCATTGGGTGCCTATTCGGGGTCCATTGGGTGCCCACTTGGGATCTATTTGCTGCCTATTTGGGATCCATTGGGTGCCCATTTGGGGTACCTCAGCCCATCCATGATTCCAAGGGTGCCCACCTGCCCAGGTACCCATTTTGGGCTCCCTCAGGTGCTCCCCCATCCCTTGGTGCCCCCAACCCCTGGCCCCTTCCCCGTGTCCCCGCAGAGCTCCGCGAGGCCGTGGAGGAGGTGCTGCCCGACCTGCAGCGCGACGGGATCCGCGTCTTCTACCTGAGCTCGGCGTCGCCCACGCCGGGCGCCGAGGCGCTGCTGGGCGCCATCGAGGCGGCCCCGACGAGCCCCTGCCCGCCTGGCACCGCGCCGGCGCCACCGGCGACTCCAAGGCCATGTACATCTACACCTCCGCACCACCGGTGAGCGGGAGATGGCGCGGGCGGGAGGGTGGGTGGCCTGAGGGGTCTGGGGGCTTTTCTGCAGCCCTGACCATCACTGGTGCACCTGGGA
>JAREIS010001145.1:0-37066 GCA_030060385.1 Muscicapa striata striata
CTAATCCCCGATCCCGATCCCGATCCTGCCCTATTCCAATCCTCGGTCCCAGTCCCGATCCCATCCTGGTCCCTGATCCCGGTCCCTGGTCCCGATCCCGATCCCAATCTCGGCCCCTGGTCCCGATCCCGATTCCTGGTCCTGATCCCGATTCCTGGTCCTGATCCCGATACCAATCCCGGCCCCTGGTCCTGATTCCAGTCCCGATCCCGGTCCCGGTCCCGTTCCCTGGCCCCTGGTCCTGACCCCGATCCCAATCTCGGTCCCTGGTCCCGATCCCGATCCCAGTCCCTATTCCCAATCCCCGGTCCCGGTCCTCGATCCCGTTCCCGGTCCCGGTTCCGGTCCCTGCCCCTGTCCCAGTCCTCGGTCCCGGTTCCGATCCTCGGTTCCTGTCCCAGTCCCTGTCCCAAATGTCCCAATTCCGATCCCTGTGCCTGTCCCGGTTCCTATCGGCGGTCCCTGTCCCCAAAATCCTGATCCCACTCCCCGGTTCCGGTCTATATCCCAGTTCCTGTCCCCAGTGTCCCAATTCCTATCCCCGGTCCCTGTCCCTGTCCCGATTCCAATCCCCGGTCCCGGTTCCGATCCTCGGTCCCTGTCCCGGTCCCAATCCTAATCCCGGTCCCGTGTCCCAGTTCCAATGCCCGGTCCCGGTCCCTGTCCCTGTCCCCAGTGTCCCGGTCCCTGTCGCTGTCCCGGTTCCGGTCCCGATCCCAATCCTGGTCCCTGTCCCCAGTGTCCCAATTCCAATCCCCGGTCCCGGTCCCGGTCCCGGTCCCGGTCCCAATCCCAATCCCGGTCCCGTGTCCCAGTTCCAATCCCCGGTGCCAGTTCCAATTCCCGGTCCCCTGTCCCTGTCCCTGTCCCTGTCCCCAGTGTCCCCATTCCAATCCCCGGTGCCGTTCCCGGTAGTGTCTGTATCTCTTTAAGGGAATCTCCCGCGTGCGGTGACGTCACGCCGCGCTCAGCCAATGGGCTGCGGCGCAGGGGGCGTGGCCGCCGGAAAGGCGGGAAGCGGCGCGGGCGGGGCCGCCGCGGCTTTGGCGCGCGCGGGGGACGCGGCGGCCGCGCTCGGGACCCCCAACCCCCTGGGGACCCCTGAAACCCCGGGACACCCCGAGCCTCAGGACCCCCGGAGCCCAGGGACACCGCTGGGGACACCCCGGAGCCCCACCCCACCCCGGATATCCTCCCTCGGGACCACCCCCACCCCGGAGACCCCGGGGACACCGCGGGGACCCCCTTCACCGGGGACACCCCCGGGGACACCCCCGGGACACCGCTCGAGCCCCACCTCCACCCCGGATATCCCTCTCTGGGACCACCCCCACCCTTGGGGACACCCTTGGGGACACCCCCAGGCCACCCCCCAACGCCACCCCTGTCCCCATTCCCAGTGTCCCTTCGCTTCCCCCAGCACCGGGACCTTCCGGTGTCCCCTTCCCCCCGCGGTGTCCCCTCGCCCCCCGGTGTCCCCCCCCCTCTCCGGTGTCCCCTCGGTGTCGCCCCCCGTGTCCCCTCCCCATGGAGAACTTCCAGAAGGTGGAGAAGATCGGCGAGGGCACCTACGGCGTGGTGTACAAGGCCCGCAACAAGGTGACAGGAGAGGTGGTGGCACTCAAAAAAATCCGCCTGGACACGTGAGTGGGGGTCCCGGGGGGGGGCGGGGGTCTCGGGGGGGTCCCCGGGGTTCACCCCCCCCCCCATTGTCACCGCAGGGAGACCGAGGGTGTCCCCAGCACGGCCATCAGGGAGATCTCGCTGCTCAAGGAGCTCAACCACCCCAACATCGTCAAGTGAGTCCGGGGGATTTTGGGGGGTCCTGGGGGGTCCCCGTGTGTCCCTGTGTCCCAAGGCTGTCCCCATGCCCCTGTCCCCATGCCCCAGGGCTGTCCCCATGTGCCCATGTCCCTGTCCCCGTGTCCCCAGGCTCCTGGATGTCACCCACACGGAGAACAAGCTGTACCTGGTGTTCGAGTCCCTGTCCCCATGTCCCAGGCTGTGTCCCAGGGCTGTCCCCATGTCCCTGTCCCCATGTGCCCATGTCCCTGTCCCCGTGTCCCCAGGCTCCTGGATGTCATCCACACGGAGAACAAGCTGTACCTGGTGTTCGAGTTCCTGCACCAGGACCTCAAGAAGTTCATGGACTCCTCGTCCCTCAGCGGGATCGCGCTGCCCCTCATCAAGGTGACCCTGGGGACATGGGGGACCCTGAAACCACAGGGGGGGACATCAGGGGGGCCCTAAACCCCAAACCCACCCTGGGGTCACTCAGGGGTCACTCAGGGGCTGACCCCCATGTCCCCAGTGTCCCCAATGTCCCCAGAGTTACCTGTTCCAGCTGCTACAGAGGCTCAGGGGTCATCACTCAGGGGCTGACCCCGATGTCCCCAATGTCCCCAGAGTTACCTGTTCCAGCTGCTGCAGGGGCTCAGGGGTCACTCGGGGGTCACTCAGGGGTCACTGAGGGGCTGACCCCAGTGTCCCCAATGTCCCCAGAGTTACCTGTTCCAGCTGCTGCAGGGGCTCAGGGGTCACTCGGGGGTCACTCAGGGGTCACTCAGGGGCTGACCCCAGTGTCCCCAATGTCCCCAGAGTTACCTGTTCCAGCTGCTGCAGGGCTGGCTTTCTGCCACGCCCACCGGGTGCTGCACCGTGACCTGAAGCCCCAGAACCTGCTCATCAACGCCGAGGGCTCCATCAAACTGGCAGATTTCGGGCTGGCCCGGGCCTTTGGGGTGCCTGTGCGCACCTACACCCACGAGGTGGGGGCTTAGCGGGGGTTTTGGGGGGGATTTGGGGGTCCCAATGTCACCAAATGCACGAGGTGGGGGCTTAGGGGTTTTGGGGGGGATTTGGGGTCCCAATGTCACCAAATGCATGAGGTGTGGGGTTGGGGGGGGTTAGAGGGGGTTTGGGGGATTTTTGGGGGTTTGGGGGTCCCAATGTCACCTACACACACAAGGTGTGGGTTAGGGGGGATTTAGGGGGTTTTGGGGAAATTTGGGGGGTGGTTAGGGGGGATTTTTGGGGGTATTTGGGGTGAATTTGGGGGGATTTGGGGTCCCTGAGAGTCCCAGAACCCCCCAGGGTGACACCAGGGTCCCTTTGGGGTTCTCCAGTGGGGTCAGGGGTGTCCTGTCCCTGATGATGTCCCTGGTGATGTCCCCAATGTCCCCAGTGTCCCCTTGGTGGCAGGTGGTGACACTGTGGTACCTGGGGGGGTTCCCCAGTCAGGTCCTGTCCCTGACAGTGTCCCCAGTGTCCCCAATGTCCCCTTCTTGGTGACAGGTGGTGACACTGTGGTACCTGTACAGTCATGTCCTGTCCCTGATGATGTCCCCAATGTCCCCAATGTCCCCTTGGTGGCAGGTGGTGACACTGTGGTACCGCGCCCCCGAGATCCTGCTGGGCTGCAAATATTACAGCACAGCTGTGGACATCTGGAGCCTGGGCTGCATCTTCGCCGAGATGGTGGGTGGCACTTGGGGACACTGGGGACACTGGGGACATTGGGGACATTGAGGGGACACTGGGGTGTGACACAGCCTGGGCTGCATCTTCGCCGAGATGGTGGGTGACACTTGGGGACATTGGGGTCCCCAGAGTCCCCACAGGGTGACTTTGGGGTCCCTTGGGGTGTCCTGGGTGTCCCCAAACCCCTCCAAGGTGACTTTGGGGACCCTCCAGGATGCCCAGACCCCCCTGAGGTGACACCAGGGTCCCTTGGGGGTGACACTGAGGACCCCAAACTCCCCTCAGGTGACACTGGGGGTCCCTTTGGGGGTGTCCTGGGTGTCCCCGCCCCCCCCCGGGGGTGACCCTGCGGTGACGTCATCGGCCGTGGGAACAAAGGGACATTGTGGGGGCCTGGAGAGGGAGGGGGGGGAGGGGACATCAGGTGACCCCTCCCCCCACGTCACTCAAGGTGACCACAACGTCCGGGGGGGGTCACGAGGGGCTCACGGGGTGGGGGAGGGGACAAACCCCGGGAAAGGTCCGGGGGGGAGGGGACAGGAGGGGACTGGGGACCCCAAAGTGACCCCTGACCCCCCCAGGGTGACCCCAGGGTCCCTTGGGGGTGTCCAGGATGTCCCCAGCCCCCCGTGGGTGGCTTTGGGGTCTCCCAGGATGTGCCCAGGGGGGTCCCTTGGGGTGTCCCCCTCCCCAAATCACCTGGGGAGGTCACCTGGGTGTGTCTCCCTGTGTCCCCAAACCCCCTGGGGTGTTCCCTGTGTCCCCAAACACTCCTGGGGTGTCCCCTGTGTCCCCAAATGTCTCTGGAAGTGTCGCCCTGTGTCCTCTGTGTCTCCTGTCCCCTGGGGGTGTCCCCAATGTCCCTGTGATATCCCCAATGTCCCCAATGTCCCTGTGCTGTCCCCAGATCACGCGCCGTGCCCTGTTCCCCAGTGACTCCGAGATCGACCAGCTGTTGTCCCCAATGTCCCTGTGATGTCCCCAATGTCCCTGTGCTATCCCCAATGTCCCCATGTCCCCAATGTCCCTGTGCTGTCCCCAATGTCCCCAGATCACGCGCCGGGCGCTGTTCCCTGGTGACTCCGAGATCGACCAGCTGTTGTCCCCAATGTCCCCAATGTCCCTGTGCTGTCCCCAATGTCCCCATGTCCCCAATGTCCCCATGTCCCTGTGCTGTCCCCAATGTCCCCAATGTCCCTGTGCTATCCCCAATGTCCCCATGTCCCCAATGTCCCTGTGCTGTCCCCAATGTCCCTGTGCTGTCCCTGCTGTCCCCAGATCACGCGCCGGGCGCTGTTCCCCGGTGACTCCGAGATCGACCAGCTGTTGTCCCCAATGTCCCCAATGTCCCTGTGCTGTCCCCAATGTCCCCAGATCACGCGCCGGGCGCTGTTCCCTGGTGACTCCGAGATCGACCAGCTGTTGTCCCCAATGTCCCCAATGTCCCTGTGCTGTCCCCAGATCACGCGCCGGGCGCTGTTCCCCGGTGACTCCGAGATCGACCAGCTGTTGTCCCCAATGTCCCTGTGCTGTCCCTGTGCTGTCCCCAATGTCCCCAATGTCCCTGTGCTGTCCCCAGATCACGCGCCGGGCGCTGTTCCCCGGTGACTCCGAGATCGACCAGCTGTTGCCCCCAATGTCCCCAATGTCCCTGTGATATCCCCAATGTCCCCATGTCCCTGTGCTGTCCCCAACGTCCCTGTGCTGTCCCCAGATCACGCGCCGGGCGCTGTTCCCCGGTGACTCCGAGATCGACCAGCTGTTCCGCATTTTCCGCACTCTGGGCACTCCGGACGAGGCCGCCTGGCCGGGGGTCTCGGCCCTGCCCGACTACAAGGCCACCTTCCCCCGCTGGGCCCGCCAGGACCTGGCCAAGGTCCTGCCCCCGCTGGACGACGAGGGACGCAAGCTCCTGGCGGTGAGGGGACACCTGCTCCTCGCTTTGCACATTTCTCCTCATTTTTCCCATTTTTTCCCCCTGCTTTTCCCCATTTTTCCCTGATTTTTCCCGCTTTTCCCCTGATTTTTTCCACTTTTTTCCTGATTTTCACCATTTTTCCCATTTTCCCCTGATTTTTCCCTTTTCCCCACTTTTTCCCTGATTTTTCCCATTTTTCCCTTTTTCCCTGATTTTCCCCATTTTTCCCTGATTTTTCCCTGCTTTTTCCCTGATTTTCCCTGATTTTTCCCGCTTTTTCCCTGATTTTTCCCATTTTTCCCTGATTTTTCCCTGATTTTCCTGCTTTTTCCCTGATTTTTCCCATTTTCCCTGATTTTTCCCTGATTTTTCCCATTTTCCCCTGATTTTTCCCATTTTCCCGATTTTTCCCTTTTCCCCACTTTTTCCCTGATTTTTCCCATTTTTCCCATTTTCCCCGATTTTTCCCACTTTTTTCCCGATTTTTCCCATTTTTTCCCATTTTTCCCATTTTTTCCCTTTCTCCCCATTTTCCCCCATTTTCCCATTTCCCCCAGTTTTCCCCCATTTTCCTTCTTTTTCCCCCTTTTTTTCCCTTTTTTTCCCCTTTTTTCCCATTTTCCTGTTTTCTCCCCAGCAAATGCTGCACTACGCCCTAACAAGCGAATCTCGGCAAGGCCCAAGCCCACCCCTTTGGCGATGTCACCAGAGCTGTGTCCCCACCTAAGCCTCTGACCCCAAAACCCCAAAATAACCCCAAAATATCCCTAAAACAGCCCAAATCACCCCCAAATTACTCAAAATGTCCCCAAGGCCCTCTCACCCCATTTGTGGCACTTACAGCTGTCCCCTCCCCAATGCCACCATGTCCCTTTGTCCCCTCCCTCACCGCGGTTTTGGAGCCAATTTTTGGTAATTTCTGCAAAAAATTTGTAATAAAATTTCTTGGGTGACTTTTTTTGGGGGTCAGTGGGTGTCACCTTTAGGTCTGGCCTGTCCCCATTCCCCTTCCCCCATTCTGAGACCCCCAAAATGTCCCAACCCCGCCCACTGACGCTTTCCAGACCACGCCCCAAATGGACCCTTCGTGCATCCCATTGGCGGAGGGCGAAGGCGGGCTCTGCGTTGATTAGTCGAGACTTCCCTTAGTCCCGCCCCCTCCGTGAGGGCTTGGCGGAGCCGCTGTTTGTGCGCTCGGGGCCGCGCCGGGAGGGCCCGGAGGTACCGGGGGAAGGGCCCGGAGGGACCGGGAACGCTCCGGGGGCGGCACCGGGCACTGAGGGCAACCGGGCACCGAGGACAACCGGGAGGAACCGCGCAGGGCCGGGCCCGGGGCGCTGAGGGCGGGACTTCCCCCGGTGGGGATTTGGGGAGGGGGTTTGAGGCCTGAGGGGGCCGCGGCCGCTTCGTCCCGGGGGGTTCCGGGCCGGGATCCCCCGGAGGGGTCGCGGCTTGGCCGGGCTGGGGTTGAGGGGATCGGCACTGCTTCGTTGTGAGGGGGTTCCCCCATTTTGGGGGGATTTTTTTGGCCCCCTCCCCATTATTGGGCTGTTTTACCACCCTCGTTCCTATTTTGAGAATGGTGTCTCGTTGTTTTGGCGGTGTTTTTTTGTCCTCTCCCCATTACTTGGGTTTACCGCTGTTTTGGGGGTGTTTTCCATCCTCGTTCCTATTTTGGGAATGTTTTCCTCCCTGTTTTGGGGTTTTTCCCCTTCTCTTTTCCATCCTAGGGATGTTTCTTTCTTCAGTATAGAGGGTCTCTGAAATTTGGGATTCCCTCAGAGTTTGGGTTCCCCCAAGATTTGGGATTCTCCAGAGCTGAGGTGCCCCCAGAATTTAGGATTCCCTGGAATTTGGAATCCCCCAGAACTGAGGTTCTCCCCGAATTTGGGATCCCCTGGGCAGCCAGCCGGGCCCATCGCAGGGGTGATCCCAACTGGGTGCTCATCCCATCCCACTGTGATCCCAGTTGGGTTATCCCAGTGGAACGATCTAATCCCAGTGGGGTGATCCCAGGGGCTGATCCCATCCCAGTGTGATGGTCAGATCCAGAGGGTGGTCCCAGTGTTTGATCCCATCCCAGTGCTGATCCCATCCCAGTGCTGATCCCAGTGTTTGATCCCATCCCAGTGCTGATCCCACCCCAGTGCTGATCCCACTCCAGTGCTGATCCCAGTGTTTGATCCCATTCCAATGTTTGATCCCACCCCAGTGCTGATTCCACCCCAGTGTTGATCCCATCCCAGTGCTGATCCCACCCCAGTGCTGATCCCAGTGCTGATCCCATCCCAGTGCTGATCCCACCCCAGTGCTGATCCCACCCCACTCGATCCCAGCAGATCTCTGTTGTCCCTGCAGGATCGTGGCAGGAGCCGGTCCCAGCCCATTCCAGCCCGTCCCAGTCGCTCCCAGTCGCTCCCAGTTGGTCCCAGCCGAGCGGTGGCTGCGGGGCCATGGCCGCCCGTGGGGCCCAGCGGCCCAACGGGCACTCCCAGCCCAGTAAGATCTGCCAGTTCAAACTGGTGCTGCTGGGAGAGTCGGCCGTGGGCAAGTCCAGCCTGGTGCTGCGCTTCGTCAAGGGCCAGTTCCACGAGTACCAGGAGAGCACCATCGGCGGTGAGCTGGGATCTGGGGATCCTACAGGGGTCTGGGGGATCCCACGGGGGTCTGGGGGATCCCACGGGGGTCTGGGGCTGTCCTGGGGGATTTTGGGGTGTTCCAGAGTGGGATTTGGGGTACAGGGAGGCCTTCATTGAGGGCCAGTTCCATGGTGAGCCAGGTTCCAGGGATCCCAGAGGAGTCTGAGAGATCCCAAAGGGGTCTGGGGCTGTCGTGGGTGGGATTTGGGGTTTCCCAGGGTGGGATTTGGGGTGCAGGGAGGGGTACCATCGGCGGTGAGCAGGGATCCCAAAGGGGTCTGGGGGGATCCCAAAGGGATCTGGGGCTGTTCTGGGGGGGATTTGGGGTACAGGGAGGGTTTTTTGGAAGGGTTGGGGACACCCTGAGGTGTCCCTGGGCAGGTTGGTGACACTCTGGTGACACTGTGGGCTGTCCCCACCGTGGCGTTCCTGACTCAGTCCATGCGCCTGGCTGGGTTTGGGATGCCCTGAGGGATCCCTGGCTGGGTTGGTGACACCGGTGACACCGCGGTGACACTGTGTGCGCCCCCCAGCGGCGTTCCTGACGCAGTCCGTGTGCCTGGATGACACCACGGTGAAGTTTGAGATCTGGGACACGGCGGGGCAGGAGCGCTACCACAGCCTGGCCCCCATGTACTACCGGGGGGCCCAGGCTGCCATCGTGGTCTATGACATCACCAACCAGGTCTGGGGGGCTGCTGGGGGTGTCCTCAGGGGATTGGGCAGGATTTTGGGGGTCTCAGGAGATTTTGAGGGGGGGGGTTTGGAGGAGTTCTGAGTGGGCTCAGGGGGTCTCAGGATATTTGAGGAGTCTCAGGATATTTGAGGAGGGGTCTCTGGGGATTTGGGGAGTGGTCTCAGGGGTCTCAGGATATTTGAGGAAGGGTCTCAGGGGATTTGAGGAGGGGTCTCAGTGTATTTGAGGAATGGTCTCAGGGAATTTGGGGAGGGGTCTCAGGGGATTTGGGGAGGGGTCTCAGGGGAATTAAGGAGGGGTCTCAGGGGATTTGGGGAGCAGTCTCAGGGGTCTCAGGATATTTGAGGAAGGGTCTCAGGGGATTTGAGGAGGGGTCTCAGTGTATTTGAGGAATGGTCTCAAGGAATTTGGGGAGGGGTCTCAGGTTATTTGAGGAGGGCTCTCAGGGATTTGGGGAGGGGTCTCAGTGTATTTGAGGAGGGGTCTCAGGTTATTTGGGGAGGGGTCTCAGCCTGCCCTCCCCCAGGAGACGTTTGCCCGTGCCCGGGGCTGGGTGAAGGAGCTGCAGGGGAAGTCGGGATCTCAGGACTCTGAGGATTTTTGAGGAGAGGTCTCAGGATTTTTGGGGAGGGGTCTCAGGGGTCTCAGGGATTTGAGGAGGGGTCTCAGGTTATTTGGGGAGGGGTCTCAGCCTGGCCCCATCCCCCCAGGAGACGTTTGCCCGTGCCCGGGGCTGGGTGAAGGAGCTGCAGCGCCAGGCCAGCCCCAGCATCGTCATTGCCCTGGCTGGGAACAAGGCTGACCTGGCCAGCAAGAGGATGGTGGAGTATGAGGTGAGACTGGGGGCATTTGGGGAATGGCTGGGAATTTTGGGAATTCCTGGCTTTTTTTTTGGAATTTTTAGGAATTTTTTTTTAGGAGTTTTTGGGATTTTTGGGGAATTTCTGGGATTTTTTCAGGGAATTTTTGTGATTTTTTTAGGAATTTTGGGGAATTTCTGGGATTTTTTTAGGAATTTTTGGGATTTTTTTAGGAGTTTTTGGGAATTTTTGGGGAATTTCTGGGATTTTTAAAGGAATTTCTGTTTTTTTTTTTTTAATTTCCGGGATGTTTTTGGGATTTTCTGGGTGTTTTTGGGAGTTTCTGGGGTGATTTTTGGAGTTTCTGGGTTTTTTGGGGGGAGTTTCTGGTGTTTTTTGGGGAGTTTCTGGGGGTGTTTTTGGGAATTTCTGGGGTTTTTTTGGGGGTTTCTGGGTTTTTTTGGGGGGAGTTTCTGGGGGTCTTTTTGGGAGTTTTTGGGGGGTTTTAAGGAGTTTTGGGTTTTTTTAGGGGGAGTTTCTGGGGGTTTTTTGGGGGAGTTCCTGAGGGTTTTTTTGGGGGGTTTCTGGGGGTGTTTGGGGAAGTTTCTGGGGGTGTTTTTTTGGGAGTTTCTGGGGGGTTTTAAGGAGTATTTGGGTTTTTTGGGGGGGGGTTCTGAGGGTTTTTTGGGGGGTTTTTGGGTGTTTTTTTAGGGGGTTTCTGGGGGTGTTTGGGGAAGTTTCTGGGGGTGTTTTTGGGAGTTTCTGGGGTTTTTTTTGGGGGGTATCTGGGGGTTTTTGGTCACCCTGTGCTGCAGGAAGCCCAGGCCTATGCTGATGACAACAGCCTGCTGTTCATGGAGACCTCGGCCAAGACAGCCATGAATGTCAATGACCTGTTCCTGGCCATTGGTGAGGGGCAAGGGGGGGCTCAGGGGGGGCCTGAGGGGGTTTTGGGGTGTCTCACAGGGGTCTCAGGGGGCTCTGAGGGGTTTTGGGGTGTCTCACAGGGGTCTCAGGGGGCTCTGAGGGGTTTTGGGGTGTCTCACAGGGGTCTCAGGGGGCTCTGAGGAGTTTTGGGGTTGCTGAGTGGGGAATTGAAGAGGCTCTGAGGGGTTTGGGGGAGCCTAAGAGGGGTCCTGAGGGGTTTTGGGGGCTCAGGGGGACTCTGTGGGGTCACAAACCATCTCAAACCACCCCAAACAATCCCAAACCATCCCAAATAACAACCCCAAATAATCCCAAATAACCCCAAACCATCCCAAATAATCCCAAATGACACCAAACCACCCCAAATAATCCCAAATAACCCAAACCATCCCAAATAACAAATAACCCCAAATAATCTCAAATAACCCCAAACCACCCCAAATAATCCCAAAGAGCCCTGAACCATCTCAAATAACAACCCCAAATAATCCCAAATAACACCAAACCACCCCAAATAACAACCCCAAACAATCCCAAATAACCCCAAACTACCCCAAATAATCCCAAATAACCCTGAACCATCCTAAATAACAACCCCAAATAACCCCAAATAACCCCAAATAACCCCAAACCACCCCAAATAATCCCAAATAACTCCAAACCACCCCAAATAACAACCCCAAACAATCCCAAATAACCCTGAACCGTCCCAAACAACCCCAAAGAACCCTGAACCATTCTCAGATCATTCTAAATCACCCCAAACCATTCCAAATAACCCCAAATCATCTGGAATCATCCCAAATAAACCCCAAATCATCCTGGATCACCCCAAAGGACCCCAAACGATCCCGTTTTCCCCCGTTGCAGCCAAGAAGCTGCCAAAGACGGAGCCGCAGAGCACGAGCGGCGCCGGGGGCCGGGGCCGGGGCGTGGACCTGAGCGAGCAGAGCCCGCAGGGCCGGGGCCAGTGCTGCAGCAACTGAGGGATCCACTGGGATCCACTGGGGTCACAGCTGGGATCCAGCCAGGATTGAGCCCAGATCCAGCCAGGATTGAGCCCAGATCCAGCCAGGATTGAACCCAGATCCAGCCCGCAGGGCCGGGGCCAGTGCTGCAGCAACTGAGGGATCCACTGGGATCCACTGGGATCACAGCTGGGATCCAGCCAGGATTGAGCCCAGATCCAGCCAGGATTGAGCCCAGATCCAGCCCATCCAGGGGATCCAGCCAGGGGCCAGTGCTGATCCAGCAACGGGGCCAGTGCTGGATCCACTGGGATCCAATGGGATCACAGCCAGGATCACAGCTGGGATCCAGCCAGGATTGAGCCCAGATCCAGCCCACAGGGCCACATCCAGTGCTGCAGCAACTGAGGGATCCAGTGGGACCCAGCCAGGATCCACTGGGATTGAGAAACGAGATCCAGCCCGCAGGGCTGCAGGAGCTGAGGGATCCCACAGGGTCCAGCCAGGATCCAGTGGGATCGAGTTGGGATCCAGCCCAAATCCAGGATCACAGCCTGTGAGGCCTTGGCCTGTGTTGCAGCAACTGAGGGATCCACTGGGAGAATTCCAGCCCAGATTCCAGCCCCAATCCCAGCCAGGATCCCACCAGATCCCAGCTGGATCCCAGCTCCATCCTTGCCCTGGGACTCTCTCTGAGCTCCTCTCCCAGCACTTTTTGAAGCTTCCGAGGCTCCCCCTCGGCACCAGATCCCACCTGGATCCTCCAGGTCCCACCTGGATCCTCCAGATTTCACAGATTCTTCAGATCCTCTCCACATCCACCAGATCCCTCCTGGACTTTCTGGATCTCACACAGATACTCCAGGATCCACCAGATCCCAGCTGGACCCTCCAGGATCCCATCTGGCTCCACCAGATCTCACACAGATCCTCCAGCCTCCACTAGGATCCACCAGATCCCTCCTGGACTCTCCAGACCTCACACAGATCCTCCAGACTCTGCCAAGATCCTCCAGGTTCCTTCTGGATCCTCCAGATCTTTCCTGGATCTTCCAGATCCCTTCTGGATCCTCCAGATCTCACACAGATACCCCAGACTCCAACAGGATTCTCCAGACCCTGCTTGGATCCTCCAGATCCCTCCTGGATCAACCAGATCTCTTCTGGATCCTCCAGATTTCACACAGATCCTCCAGATCCCATCAGGATCCTCCAGATCCCACCAGGATCAAGCAGATTCCTTCTGGATCCACCAGATCCCTTCCTGGATCCTCCAGATCTCACACAGATACTCCAGATCCCTCCTGGATCCACCAGACTCCACCAGGATCCACCAGATCCCTTCTGGATCCCGCAGGTCCCGCCTGGATCCTCCAGATCTCACACAGATCCTCCAGATCCCTCCTGGATCTGACCAGATCTCTTCTGGATCCTCCAGATCCCTCCTGGACCCTCCAGACTCCACCTGGACCCTCCAGATCCCACCTAGATCCTCCAGATCCCTCCTGGATCCTCCAGATCCCTCCTGGATCAGACCAGATCCCTCCTGGATCCTCCAGACTCTGCCAGGATCCCGCAGACCCCTCCTGGATCCCCGGATCCCGCGGGATCCCTGTCCCGGGGCAGCGGGGCCGGCTGGGCCGGGTTGGACTCCCCAGGATCCCCGGCCTGTCCGTCCGTCCGTCCGTCCGTCCCCTGGGACCCCCCAGGATCCCCCCAGGATCCCCCCCCGGGATCTGGGGATCCCAGAGCCCCCCGGGGTGGATCTCCAGGCGCCGGTTCCTGCCCAGTTTTCGTTGGTTTTGCCCCTCAGGAGCTGCAGCGGCCCCGGGTGGCCCCGGCCGGGCACCCCAAGTGCCTGGGGACCTTTGGGGACAGCTGGGGACATTTGGGGACACTGCCCTGGGGTCTGGGGTGGCCCCTGAGTGACCTTGGCTGTGATCCTGGCTGTGGTCACTCCACAGGTGACATTCCCTGGTGGTCCCAATGGTGGCCATGATGTCCCCCAGGTGATCCTGGCCACCAGTGATGTCCCCAACTGGTCCCAGTGGTGGCCTCAGTGTCCCCTAGCTGGTCCCAGCCATGGTGGCCATGATGTCCCCTCGTGGTGCCAGTGGTGGCAACAATGTCCCTCAGTTGATGTGACCACCAATGACCTCTCCCAGCTGGTCCCAGTGGTGGCCTCAGTGTCCCCTGATGATCCCAGTGGTGGCCATGATGTCCCCAGGTGATCCTGGCCACCAATGATGTCCCCAACTGGTCCCAGTCATGGTGGCCATGATGTCCCCAGGTGATCCTGGCCACCAATGATGTCCCCAGCTGGTCCCAGTCATGGTGGCCATGATGTCCCCAGGTGATCCTGGCCACCAGTAAGCTCTCCCAGCTGGTCCCTTGGTGATCCCAGTGGTGGCCACAATGTCCCCAGCTGGTCCCAGTGGTGTCCTTGATGTCCCCAGGTGATCCCAGCCATGGCCACCCCTCCGATGTCACCCTCAGTGCCCTCCCAGTGCCCCCCAGTTTGTCCCTGTCCCCATCCTGGGGCCATCCCAGTTTGCACTTTATGGTCAAATGTCCCCTCGCTCCTGTCCCCATGTCCCCAGCGAGGGGACAGTGAGGGGACAGCAGTGCCACCCCCTGCCCTTTGTCCTTGTCCCTTCTGGACCCTCGGTGTCCCCACCCTGTCCAGGGGACACCCGGGGTGCTGCCACTCCTGGGGGACACCTCGAATTTGGGACACCCCAAAGTGGTGACACCCCAAATTTGGGGCCACCCAGACTTGGGGACACCCAGAATTGTCCCCCCAGGCGTGGGGGGTGGAGGGACCCAGTCCCGTATGAAGCCCCTGGGGACACCCCAGGGACACCTTGGGGACATCCCCGGGGTCACCTTGGGGACATTCCCGCTGCTCCAGAGCCTCTGGGATTGGTGACATCGATGTCCCCAAGGTGGTGACAGAGCCCTGCAGGGTCCTGGCCCCGTCCCCACCCCCGGGGACACCTTGGGGACATTCCCAGTGTCCCCAAAATGGTGTCCCCCCATGTCCCAGCCTGGACCAATCAGGGACACTGCAGCTCCTGTCGCTTTTTTTTTTTTTTCCTCTTTTCTTTCCTTCTTTTTTTCTTTCTTTTTTTTTTTTTTTTTTTTTTTTTTTTTTTCTTATTTTATTTGATTTGATTTTTATTTTATTTCGGTTTTTTTCCTTGCTTTGGGAAGCTCCTCCCTCGCGGTGAAATAACAATCGTGGTAACCACAACCTCGGGTCGCTGATTTACCCATGTATTTAATGTAAAGTAAAAAAAAAAAACCGAACAAGGACAAAAAAAAAAAAACAAGGAAAAAAATCCCAAAAAACCAAAAATTCCCAACTTTTTGTGTGCTCAGGGAGGGGACGCGACAACAGCACCGGGGCCACCCGGTGCCACCAGCCGCTTCCAGATGGCGGCCCTGCCCTGATAACGCTTATCAGAGCTCGCAGCTGCCTGGCGGCTCCTGTGTTTTGCCAGTTTTTGTCGGTTTTTCCCGTTTTTTCCCCCAAATTCCCACCGGGAAATTCGGGAGGGGCGCTGCCCCTTTAAATCCGCGTGGCCGCTTTAAGACCCCCCTGGTGCTGCGCGTGGTGTTGCCTCTTTAAGGCGGCGCTGGTGGGGCCCACCCTGAGCGAGAACACGCCCACTGGGCCCCCGTTAAAGTAAACACAGGGGGCGTGGCCAGGTGGTCGCGCCCTCCCCGAGGCCACGCCCATCGCCCCCCTCTTAAAAGGGCCGCGCCCGCTGGGATATCGCTGGACCGGAACCGTTACGCAGGTGAGCGGCGGGGACAAACCGGGACCGGGACGGGAATGGGGACAACCGGGACCGGGACCGGGATGGGAATGGGGGATTGACATGGGGCTGAGGGGAGGGAGAACCGGGATGTCGCTGGGGTTGGCGGGAAAACAGCGGGGACCGGGAGGGTTTGGGGACAGCAGGAATCGGGAAGGGCCTGCGGAGGGGACAACCGGGACCGGGATGGGGTTAGGGGTGGGGACAACCGGGACTGGGATGGGATCGGGGTGGGGACAACCGGGACTGGGATGGCGCTGGGAGCAGGAAGAAACGGGACGAGGATGGGGTTGGGGGAGGGGACAACCGGGACCGGGATGGAGTTGGGGACTTCGGGACCGGGACCGAGCTGGGGCTGGCGGGGGACACAACTGGAACCGACCGGGCTTGGAAAAACCGGGACCGGGATTGGCTGGGGACAACCGGGACCGGACCGGGCTGGGGACAACCGGGACCAACCAGACTGGGGCTGTCGGGGGGCAGAACCGGGGCGGGGAACCGGCAGAGGTGTCGCAGCAGAGGTCCCTGATTGTCGCTTCCCCCGGCAGCGTCGCCGGGGTCGTTTCCCGGTCCCGGTCCCGGTGCCCGCTCCAGCCGCGCTCTCCCCGCCGCCGCCGCCGCCGCCGCGATGCTGCTGCTCCGGGCCATGGCCGCCCGCAGGTAGGAGCGGCCCCGCTGTGTCCCCCCGGTGTCCCCCCGGTGTCTCCCCGGTGTCCCGCTGTGACCCCGCTGTCCCCGCAGGCTCCCGCCGCTGATGCAGCTGCCCCGCGGCTGCTCCCGGTTGGCCGCCGGTAACGCGGCCCCGGGGGGACACCGGGGAGCGGCCCCGGTGCTGGCGGCGCTGCTCGGGCTCGGGGCCGTCCTGGCCTACGGAGAGCGGCGGCGGAGGGTGAGCGACACGGAGGGTGGCGGCACCGGGGGGAGGGCGGTGACACCTCGGGGTCCTGGCCCGGGACGGGGACACCGGGTGTGGGGTTGGATCCCGGCGGGAGGCGGCACCTGAGGGGGCGGATCGCGATGAGAGGTGACATCGGGACAGCGGGAACCGGGCGGGGGGGGTGGCACCGGGGCGTGGATCCCGGGTTCAGCAGGGTGGCACCGAGGGGTGGATACCGGGGGAAGGGGTGGCACCGGGACAGGGGATCGGGTGACAGGGAGACCCAGAACGAGGGAGTGATCCGGGAGAGGTGAGCACGGGACAGCGATCCTGGACGGGGTGGCACCGGGGAAGGGGACAGGGACATCCCGGGGACAGGGGGGGGTTCCCGCTGACCCCCCCGGTGCCCGCAGATGCCCAGCCCACCGGCCACCGCCCAGGCACGACAGGTATCCTGCGCTGCACCGAGGCCAGGTGGCCGCACGGACATCCCGAGGCACGGGGGTTCACGCTGACCCCGGTGCCGAGATCCCGCAGGCCGGAGGCCACCCCCAGCCCGCAGTACCCGCGCTACACCCGGGCCCAGGTGGCGCAGCACCGCACCCCGAGCGACCGCGTGTGGGTCACCTACGGCTCCGAGGTCTTCGATGTCACCGATTTGGGGAGGCACCGGGGCCGGACGAATCCTGGCTGGCCGTGAGGAGCCCTGGAGCCTTGGCCTCTACGCTTCACAGCCAGCCCAGTGGCTGGAGCTGCTCCGTGACTACAAAGTGGGCGAGCTGAGCCCCGAGGACACCGCGCCACCCGCGGGGTGACGCTGAGACCTTACTGAGGGCACCCCCGGCCACGCGCGCTGAGGTGACACAACGAAGCCTTTTAACGCTGAGCCACCCCCGGAGCTGCTGACCCAGAGTTTCCTGACCCCCAACGAGCTTTCTTACGGCAACACCTCCCGGTGCCGCCGTGGGCGGGCTGCCGCGCTCAGCTGGAAGGTCCCAGTGGCTGCGCTGTCGCTGTCGCTGGCGGAGCTGCGCCAGCGCTTCCCGAACACGGGATCGCCGCGCTGCAATCGCGGCCAACCGAGAACCGGATGGCCGGGTCCGGCCGGTCAAAGGGCTGGCGTGGGACATCGGGGCCATCAGCACGGCTCGCTGGGGAGGAGCCCGGCTGCGCGACGTGCTGCTGGCCGCCGGTGTGGGCGACAAAACGGGCGATGATGGCGAGTGGCACGTGTGCTTCGAAGGGCTGGATGTGGACGCTTCGGGCGGCCCTCGGGCCGCCATCTCGGGTAACGAGCGCTCAGCGCCGAGCGAGTGCTGCTGGGTACGTGATGAGCGGCAGGAGCTGCAGCAGAGATCAAGGGTTCCCGCCGTGCGTTGGGTCGTGGTCCCGCGTGCGGCTCCGGAGCGTGAAGTGGCTGCGGAGCGTGGTGGTGTCACCGTCCGAGAGCCCGAGCCACTGGCAGCAGAACGATTACAAAGGGTTCTGCCCGTCAGGTGATTGGGATTCGTGGGATTTCGGGGTCCGGCCATCCAGGAGCTGCGGTGATCGGCGATACGAAGCGGTGGATGGGAAGCCGTGCGCGGGGAATCGGTGAAGGGATGGTGGAAGGGAGGAGGAAGGAGGTGATCAGGGGAGGGAATGAATGGGGAATGGGAATGGGGAATGGGAATGGGGAATGGAATGGGAATGGGGAATGGGAATGGGAATGGGAATGGGGAATGGGGAATGGGAATGGGGAATGGGAATGGGAATGGGAATGGGAATGGAACCCTGCCAGGTGGACGTGTCCCTGGACAGGGGCAGGATATTTTTATGCTAATTAATAATGAATTAATTAATCAATGTTAATGATCTCTCCCCGCCAGGTGGACGTGTCCCTGGACGGGGGCCGGGCGTGGCGCGTGGCCGAGCTGAGCCGCGGCCGCGCGAGGCCGGGCTGGGCCTGGGCGCTGTGGGAGCTGCGGGCGGCGGCGCCGGCCGGAGCCCGGCTGGACATCGTCTGCAAGGCCGTGGACAGCAGCTACAACGTGCAGCCCGACAGCGTGGCGGCCATCTGGAACCTGCGCGGGGTGCTCAGCCACGCCTGGCACCGCGTGCCTGTCACCGTCACCCGCTGAGGGACAGCGGGGACATCAGCGGGGACATTGGGGGACATTGGGGTACTGGGGACATTGGGGACATTGGGGTACTGGGGACACTGGGGACATTGGGGACAGCAGGGACATTGGGGTACTGGGGACACTGGGGATCCATGGGGCCCATCTGGAACCTGCGCGGGGTGCTCAGCCACGCCTGGCACCGCGTGCCTGTCACCGTCACCCGCTGAGGGACAGCGGGGACATCATCAGGGACATTGGGGACAGCAGGGACATAGGGGACAGCACCTGCCAAGGGACACCATTGGGGACATTGGAGACATTGAGGACATCAGGGACACTGGGGACACTTGGGACATTGGGGACAGCAGAGACAGTGGGGACAGCAGGGACATTGGGGACAGCAGGGACATTGGGGACAGTGGGGACACTTGGGACATTGGGGACACTTGGGACATTGGGGACATCACCTTCTGGGTGACACCAGCAGGGACATCGGGGACAGGGGGGACATCACCCCCTGAGGGACACCGTCGGGGCATTGGGGACATTTGGGACACAGTGGGGTCAGCAATGCCTGGCACCGAGTCCCATCCCTGTCACCCTGAGTGCTGGGGACTCCGGGGATCCCTGGAGATCAATGGGGACCCCAAAGGGTCCCACAGACCCCAGGTTTTATGGACCCCAAAAGATTCCCCAGACCCCAAAAGGATTTTATGGACCCCGAAAGATTCCCCAGGCCCCAAAAGGATTTTATGGACCCCAAAAGATTCCCCAGACCCCAAAATGATTTTATGGACACCAAAGGATTTTATGAACCCCACAGGGTTTTTATTCCCCCTCCAAAGTGTTCTGGAGACCCCAAAAGGATTTTATGGACTCCAAAGGGTTCTAGAGACCCAACGAAAGCCCCAAAAGGATTTTATAGCCCCCCCCAAAGGGTTCTAGAGACCTCAAAAGGATTCTCTGACCCCTGGAAGGGTTTTATGGACCCCAAGGGATTTTATGGACCCCAAAGGATTTTATGGACTCCGGAGGGTTTTACAGACCCCAAAGGGTTCTGCCCCGATGGATTTTGCTGCCCCGAAGGTTCCTGCAGCCCCACAGCTCGAAGGTCAGCGGGGTTTTATGGCCCCCCGAGGGTTTTATGGCCCCCCGAGGGTTTTATGGCCCCCCGAGGGTTTTATGGCTCCAGGGTTTTATGGCTTCAGGGTTTTATGGCCCAATGTGTGAAAGTGCCTCCTGCCATAAAGATTTGGGAACTTTTATTGGTTCAGTGCTTTCCTGGGGCAGCGAGGGCAGGGGTGGGATGGGGTCAGGGGAAATGGGGACAGTTCTGGGAGCCCTGATCCTGTGGGAACCCCTGGGACCCCCTGATCCTATGGGAACCCCTGGGACCCCCTGATCCTACAGGACACTGCAAACCCATAGGACCCCATGGCATGATGGGACCCCCCTGACCCTAAATAACCCCTGATCCTAAATAACCCCTGACCCCATAGGAACCCCCTGACCCCATAAGAACCCCCTGATCCTATAGGAACCCCTGGACCCCTGATCCTATGGGACACCCCTGACCCTAAATAACCTCCCGACCCTATGGGACCCCCTGATTCTATAGGGCCCTGTGACCCCATGGGACCCCCTGACCCTAAATAACCCCTGATCCCCGGGACCCCCATGACCCCATAAGGACTCAGTTATCAATACCCGTTATCAATCCCTGTTATCAATGCCTGTTATCAATCCCTGTTATCAATCACCGTTATCAATCCCTGTCTATTGATACCCCTTATTAATCCCCGTTATCGATCCCCGGTTATCAATCCCCCATTATCAGTCCCCGTTTATTGATACCTCTTATCACTCCCCGTTATAAATCCCCATTATCGATCCCTGTTATCAATCCCTTTTATCAATCCCCATTATCGATCCCCATTATAAATCCCCATTATCGATCCCTGTTATCGATCCCCGTTATAAATCCCTGTTATCAATCCCCTTTATCAACCCCACGTTATCAATTCTCATTTATTGATACCCCTTATCCATCCCCGTTATAAATCCCCCATTATCAATCCTGTTATCTATCCCTGTTATCAATCCCCATTATCGATCCCCATTATTGATCCCCATCATAAACCCCCGTTATCGATCCCCGTTATGAATCCCCCGTTGTCAATCCTTATTTATTGATACCCCTTATCAATCCCCGTTAGCAATCCCCATTATCAATGCCTGATTATCAACCCTCTGTTATCAATCCCCGATATCGATTCCTGATGTCAATTCCCTGTTATCAATCACCGTTATCAAGCCCCCTTATCAACCCCGTTATCGATCCCCGTAATTGATCACAGCCCCATCGATGCTCTCTGTGCTCTCCCCTCTCCCATCGATGTTCTCTGTGCTCTCCTTTCCCCCCTGCCCCATCGATTCTCTGTGCTCTCCCATCGATGCTCTCTGCGCTCTCCTCTCTCCCCTGCCCCATCGATGCTCTCTGCTCTCCCTCCCGATCGCCTCGCTCTCCTCTCTCCCCCTGCCCCATCGATGCTCTCTGCGCTCTCCCATCGATGCTCTCTGCGCTCTCCCCTCTCCCCTGCCCCATCGATGTTCTCTGCGCTCTCCCATCGATGCTCTCTGCGCTCTCCTCTCTCCCCTGCCCCATCGATGTTCTCTGCGCTCCGCCCGGGGCTGGCGGGGCCGGAAGTGGCCGGGGCGGGGGGGGGGCCCCGGGGCCTCCTCAGGAGCCGCCGCCGCCGCCTCGCCCGGACCCCCGGACCCCCCCGCAGCGGGACCCCCGCGCCCCCCCCAGCCCCGGGGGGGGTTCCGAGCCCCCCGCGGCGACAGCGGCGACAGCGACGACAGCGGCGACAGCGGTGAGAGCGGCGGGCAGGGCTGAGGGGGGGGAGCGGCCCGCGGGGGGGGCAGCGCGCTGTGAGGGTGGGGAGGGGTCTCTGTGCCCCCACCAGGGTGGGTTTGGGGGTGCGGGGTGGGGGTTCGGCTGCTCTGAGGGGGGCGCGTTCCCCTCAGGGGCTCGGGGGGGTTTTGGCGCGCTCTGAATTTGGGGAGGGGGCGTCGCGTCCCTCCCAGGGATGGATTTGAGGGGGGGTCGCGTCCCCCCGGCGCTGTCAGGGCTGCGGTTGGGGCGGGTCTCGTTGTTTTTTGGGGAGGGGTCGCGTCCCCCCCACGGGCTCTGTTCTGAAGGGGGGTCGTGCCCCCCCCTCACCCTCAGGGGGTTTTGGCGGGCTCTGAATTTGGGGGGGGGGTCGTGACCCCCCTGAGGGGCCTCAAGGCTGAATTTGGGGGGGGATCTCAAGGCTGAATTTGGGGGGGGGTCTCCTCTTTTTGGGAGGGGTCCGTGTTCCCCCTCAGGGGTCTCAAGGCTGAATTTGGGGAGGGGGGAGTCCCAAGGCTTTATTTTGGGGGGGGGGTCTCCTCTTTTTGGGGTGGTTCCCCCCGGCGCATTCAGGGCTTTATTTAGGGGGGGCTGAATTTTGGGGAGGGGGTTTCGCGTCACCCTGAGGGTCTCAAAGCTGTATTGGGGGGGGGTCTCAAAGCTGTATTTGGAGGGCCTCAAGGCTGAATTTGGGGGGTGTCTCCTCTTTTTGGAAGGGATCTGTGTTCCCCCTGAGGGTCTCAAGTCTGTATTGGGGGGTCTCAAGGGTGAATTTGAGGGGGGGTCGCGTCCCCCTCCCCAAAAAAATCAGAGCGCCCCAAAACCCCCTGAGGGTCTCAGGGCTGGATTTTGGGGGTGGGGGTCTGGTTTTTTTTGGGGGGTCTCTGTCCCTTTTTGCGGATCTCTGATTTTTGGGAGGGGTCTCAGTCTGTATTTTGGGGGAGTCTGAATTTTTTTGGGGGGGCCTCTGTCCCTTTTAAGCTGTCTCTGGTTTTTGGGGGTCTCTGTTTTTTTGGGGGGGTCCTGTCCCTTTTAGGGGTCTCTAAATTTTTTTTTTTGGGGGGGGGGGTCTCTGATTTGGGGTTCTCTGATTTTTTTTGGGGGGTCCCTGTCGCTTTTAGGGAGTTTCTGATTTTTGGACATCTCTGATTTTTGGAGGTGTCCCTGCCCCTTTTTAGGGTTCTCTGGTTTTTGGGGTCTCTGATTTTTGGGGTCTCCCTGTCCCTTTTAGGGTTCTCTGATTTTTTTTTATTTTTTTTGGGGTGTCTCTGATTTTAGGGTCTCTAATTTTTGGGGATCTCTGATTTTTGGGGGTCTTCCCAAAAGGGGAGCTCTGATTTTTGGGGTCTCTGATTTTTGGGGGTCTCCCTGTCCCTTTGAGGGTTCTCTGATTTTTAGCATCTCTGATTTTTGGGGATCTCTGATTTTTTGGGGGTCTTCTTGTCCCTCTGAGGGTTCTCTGATTTTTTTTTTTGGGGGGTGTCTCTGATTTTTAGGGTCCTCTAATTTTGGGGGATCTCTGATTTTTAGGGTTCTCTGATTTTTGGGTCTCTGGTTTTTGGGGTCTCTGATTTTTTGGGTTCTCTAATTTTTGGGGGGCTCCCTCTCCCTTTTAGGGTTCTCTGATTTTTAGGGTCTCTAATTTTTGGGGATCTCTGATTTTTGGGTCTCTGATTTTTGGGGTCTTCCCAAAAGGGGAGCTCTGATTTTCAGGGTCTCTGATTTTTGGGGATCTCTAATTTTTGGGGTCTCTGATTTTTGGGGGTCTCCCTGTCCCTTTTAGGATTCTCTAATTTTTGGGGTTCTCTGATTTTTTGGGGGTATCCCCTTCCCTTTTAGGGTTTTCTGATTGTTTTTTTTTTGGGGGGTGTCTCTGATTTTTAGGGTCTCTAATTTTTATGGATCTCTGATTTTTGGGATCTCTGATTTTTTGGGATCTCTAATTTTTTGGGATTTCTAATTTTTGGGGATCTCTGATTTTTGGGGGTGCCCCCCTGTGGGACCAGGACCCCCAAACTCTTGAAGGGTTTTTTCCCCTCCCCCTTTCAGGATTCCATGGAATCCCTGGAATGACCCTCCCGGGAATCTCCCCCCCCCTCCCCAATTCCTGGGGCTTTTCCTGTGGTTTTTTTGGGATAAAGGAATTTTTTTTTTTTAGGAATTTTTGTCTTCCCAAAAAAATCCCTCCCGAGATTTTCCAGCTCCTCCCAACCCCAGGAATTTTGGGGGTGAATTATCCCTCATATCCCAAAATTCCTCAAAAAATTTTCCCTTGGGAATTCCCAGGGTCAGAGGAGCAAAAAAAAAAAAAAATTTTCCCCTTTGGGTTTTTGGAGAATTTTTGGGATTTTTCCACCTCCCCTGGATCCCTCGGGAATTTCGGGGTTATCCAAGGGCACGGGAGCGAGGATTTTTTTGGGATCTCTTCCCGAGGGAGCTGCTCCAGTTTGGAATTTAAATTAAATTAAAAAAAATAAAAAAAAAAAAAAAATAGACACAACCAGAGCTTCATCCCAGAATGTCCTGGAATTGTTTTTTTTTTCCAGCTTTTCCCGGGATTTATCCAAAAAAAAAAAAAAAAAACCAACAAAAACCTGGATGAAGCAGCTGGAGCTTTATCCCAGAATGTCCTGGAATTGTTTTTCCAGTTTTTTTTTATCCTGAGGACAAAAGAAAAAAAAAAATCCCGGAGGGTTGGGTTGGAATTTGAGTTTGGAATTTGAGGCGGATCCCGGGAGTTGAAAGCCAGGAATTCTCGTGGTTTTCCCAGGATTTTTTTTTTTTTTTTTTTTTTTTTTTGGGGGGGTGGATTTTCCGGGCAGGGAGTGGGGGAAGGGAGGGGGAGGAGAGAAAAAAAAGAACATTTTGGGAAAAAATAACATTCCCGATTTCCATGGGCCCCCAGGATGGGATTTAACTGGGATTTAACTGGGATTTAACTGGGATTTAACTGGGATTTAGCCAGGATTTATCTGGGATTGCATTCCCGGGGTTTGGGCTGTGCCAAGGGTGGGAATGGGGATTTATCCTGGATTTAATTCCTTGGTTTTGGGTTGTGCAAAGGCTGGAAATTGGAATTTTTCTGGGATTTTATTCTCTGTTTTTTCCAGTTATTGAAAATATAGGAATGGGGATTTATCCTGGGTTTAATTCCTTTTTTTTTTCAGTTGTGGAAAGGCTGGAAATTCAAATTTTTCTGGGATTTTATTCTCTGTTTCTCCAGTTATTAAAAGCTGGGAATAGGGATTTATTCAGGATTTCATTCTCTTTTTTTTGAGTTGTGGAAAGGCTGGAAATTGGAATTTTTCTGAGATTTTATTATCTGGATTTTCCAGTTATTTAAAATACAAGAATGGGGATTTATCCAGGATTTATCCAGCCTTTCATTCCCTGTTTTTCAGTTGTGGAAAAGCTGGAAATTCAAATTTTTCTGGGATTTAATTCTCTGGTTTTTCAAGTTATGCAAAGGGTGGGAATGGGGATTTATCCAGGATTTATCCAGGATTTCATTCCCTGTTTTTTGAGTTGTGGAAAGGCTGGAAATTGGAATTTTTCTGGGATTTTATTCTCTGTTTTTTCTAGTTATTAAAAGATAGGAATGGGGATTTATCCAGAATTTATCCAGGAATTCTTTCCTGGTTTTCTGATTGTTCCAAGGCTGGGAATGGGGATTTTTCTGGGATTCCATTCCTGGTTTTTCCAGTTGTTCCAGGGCTGGGAATGGAGATTTATCCAGGATTTAATTCCCTGGTTTTTGAGCTGTGGAAAGGTTGGAAATTCAAATTTTTCTGGGATTTTATTCTCTGCTTTTCCAGTTATTAAAAGCTGGGAATGGGGATTTATCCTGGATTTAATTCCTTGTTTTTGAGTTGTGCAAAGGCTGGAAATTGGAATTTTTCTGGGATTTTATTCTCTGGTTTTTACAGTTATTTAAAATACAGGAATGGGGATTTATCCAGGATTCCATTCCTGGTTTTTCCAGTTGTTCCAAGGCTGAGGTTGGGGATTTATCCAGGATTTAATTCCCTCTTTTTCCCCAGCCTTGCAAAGAGTGGGAATTGTTTGGTTTTTTTTTGGTTTTTTTTTTTTTTTTCCTCTGGGATTTATCCAGGATTTAATTCCCAGTTTTTCCAGCCTTGACAAGAGTGGCAATGGGGATTTTTCTGGTTTTTATCCTAGATTCCATTCCCAGTTTTTCCAGTTGTTCCAAGGCTGGCAATGGAGATTTATCCAGGATTTAATTCCCTGTTTTTCCCCAGCCCTGCAAAGAGTGGGAATTGAGATTTTTCTGGGATTTATCCAAGATTCCATTCCCAGTTTTTCCAGTTGTTCCAAGGTTGGGAATTGGGATTTATTCAAGATTTATCCAGGATTCAATCCCCAGTTTTCCCAGCCCTGCAAAGAGTGGGAATTGGGATTTATCCAGGTTTTATCCAGAATTCCATCCCTGGTTTTCCCAGTTGTTCCAAGGCTGGGGTTGGGGATTTATCCAGGATTTAATTCCCTTTTTTTTCCAGCCCTGCATGAGTGGGAATTGTTTGGTTTTTTTGTTTTTTTTTGTTTTTTTTCCTGGGATTTATCCAGGATTTAATTCCCAGTTTTTCCCCAGCCCTGCAAAGAGTGGGAATTGGGATTTATCCAGGTTTTATCCAAAATTCCATTCCTGGTTTTCCCAGTTGTTCCAAGGCTGGGGATGGGGATTTATCCAGGATTTATCCAGGATTTATCCAAGCTTTTATTCCCAGTTTTTCCAGCCTTGCAAAGAGTTGGAATTGGTTTTTTTTCTGGGATTTATCCAGGATTTATCCAGAATTCAATTCCCTGTTTTCCCAGCCCTGAAATGAGTCAGAATTGAGTTTTTTCTGGAATTCCATTCCCGGTTTTCCCAATTGTTCCAAGGATGGGAATGGAGATTTATTCAGGATTTATCCAAGATTTAATTCCCAATTGTTCCAGCCCTACAAAGAGTGGGAATTGGGGTTTTTCTGGAATTCCATTCCTGGTTTTCCCAGTTGTTCCAAGGCTGGGGTTGGGGATTTATCCAGGATTTAATTCCCTCTTTTTCCAGCCCTGCATGAGTGGGAATTGTTTGGTTTTTTTTTTTTTTTTTTTTTTTGTTTTTGTTTTTTCCTGGGATTTATCCAGGATTTAATTCCCAGTTTTTCCAGCCTTGCAAAGAGTGGCAATGGGGATTTTTCTGGTTTTTATCCAAGATTCCATTCCCAGTTTTTCCAGTTGTTCCATGGCTGGGAATGAGGATTTATCCAGGATTTATCCAAGATTTTTCCAGGGTTTAATTCCCAGTTTTTCCACCTCTCCAAAAACTCAGAATTACTTTTTTTTTTTTTTTTCTGGTTTTTATCCAGCATTCCATTCCCAGTTTTTCCCAGCCCTGCAAAGACTTGGAAATGGAATTTTTCTGGGATTCCATTCCTGGTTTTCCCAGTTGTTCCAAGGCTGGCAATGGGGATTTATCCAGGATTTCTCCAAGATTTTTCCAGGGTTTAATTCCCAGTTTTTCCAGCCCTCCAAAAACTCAGAATTATTTTTTTTATTCTGGTTTTTATCCAGCATTCCAGTCCCAGTTTTCCAGCCCTACAAAGAGTCAGAATTGGAATTTTTCTGGGATTCCATTCCCGGTTTTTCCAATTGTTCCATGGCTGGGAATGGGGATTTATCCAGGATTTATCCAGGATTTAATTCCCAGTTTTTCCAGCCCTACAAAGACTTGGAAATGGAATTTTTCTGGGATTCCATTCCTGGTTTTTCCAGTTATTTAAAAGGTTGGAATGGGGATTTATCCAGGATTTATCCAGGATTTATCCAGGATTTATCCAGGGTTTAATTCCCAGTTTTTCCAGCCCTCCAAAAACTCAGAATTAATTTATTTTATTTTTTTATTCTGGTTTTTCTCCAGCATTCCATTCCTGCTTTTTCCAGCCCTGGGAATCGCAGCCGCCCTGCTCTCTCTCAATTCCTGGAAAAACGCCCTGGGAATGGGGGGGAAATTCTGGGATGTTCTCCCAGCCAGGGAAGGGAAGGGAAGGGAAGGGGGGGATGGAGCCCGCAGGATTTTCCCAACGGAGGAAAAAAAAAAAAAAAAAAAAAAAAAAAAGATCCGGGATTCCAGCTGGGGCCTGCTCAGGGGCTGCTCGGAATTCCCAGCTGGAATTCCATTCCCAGCAACCTCCGAGCTCTGAAAAGTTTTGGATTCATTCCCCAAAAATTAAAAAAAAATCCGATTTTTTATTATTCTTTTTCTTTTTTTTTTTTTTTTTTTCCCTCCACTGCTTCTTTTAATTTATTTTTTCCCCTTTTTTTTTTTTTTTTTCCCAAGGAATTTTTTTTGTCATTCCCGCCCACTCCGGGCTCTTCCCAGAGCCACTTCCTTTGCTTTTTTTTTGTTTTATTTTTTTTTTCCCCTCCCTGGGAATGCTCGTGGGATGGGGCTTTCCATGGAACTTTTTTCCGCTGACAAAACCATCTGGGAATTTTTTTTTTTTTCTCCAGCGGCAAAAAAGAAAAAAAGGTCGAGGAGGGGAAGGGGGGTAAAAAAAAAAAAATTAAATCCAACCAAAAAAAAAAAAAAAAAAAATTCCATCGGAAACGGGGCTTGGAAAGGAAACCGGGATTGGAAAAGGGAAGCTCAGGGAATTTATCCGGAGGTGTTTATTCCCGAAAAAATCTTTTTTCCTGCTGCTTCCAGCGCTGAGAGGAGCTCGGAGCTGAGCTGGGATATCCCGGGAAAAAATCGGGATTTGGGATTTTTGGGGCGGAGTTCCCGCCGGGATCGGGTTTGGTTTTGGTTTTTTTTTTTTTTTTTTTTTTTTTTGCTGCTTCCAGAGGTGAAAAAATAATTCCGGAGCTTCAGGTACAAGAAAAAGGGGGAAAAATTGGGAAAATCCGAGCGTGGGATAAGGAGAAAAAAAATGGGAGAAGTCGGGAAAATCCGTGGGTTTGAAAGTGTGGGATGGGATTTGTGACAAAAAGTGGGAAAAGTCAGGAAAATCCTGGATTTTAAAGCATGGGATAGGGAGAAAAAAGTGGGAAAAGGCAGGAAAATGTTAAAGTTTTGAGGGGTTTTTTTCTGGGGTCATCCTGAAATTCTTCAGGATTGGGATGGGATCTACACCAGGAAAAAAAAAAAAAAAAAGTGGGAAAATCTGTGGATTTTTAAACCTGGGCTGGGTTTTTCCTGAGATCTCCTGGAATTCCTTAGGGTTGGGATTGGGAGGGGTGAAATGAAGTTTTTTTCCTGATTTTTTTGTTTTGGTTTTTGGGGTTTTTGGGGTTTTTGGGGGGTTTTTTTGGGGTTTTTGGGGTTTTTTGGGGTTTTTGGGGGTTTTTTGGGGGGATTTTTTTGAGGGTTTTTTTTGGGTTTGGGTTTTTTTTTTTCCCAGAGTTTTCCCAGGTGAGGAAAAGTCCTGGATTGTGGGAAGGAGGAGGGAGAGCAGTGCCCTAATTCCAGCTGGGATTCCCCAGGGATCCCCCCTTTGGAATCAGCCCCGGATCCGTGTCCTGCTTCTCCCAAGGATTTATCCAGGGAATTCCTCCCTCTGCCCCTGCTGCTTTTTTTGGAACTTTTCCCTGAAAAAAAAAAAATTAAAAAAAAAGAGGAATAGGCTGAGGTGTTGTTCTGGCAAAAAAATTGGGAAAATAATTGTGGATGTGGTTCCCAGAGAGCTGTTGGTTTTATTTTATTTTATTTTATTTTATTTTATTTTATTTTATTTTATTTTATTTTATTTTATTTTATTTTATTTTATTTTATTTTATTTTATTTTATTTTATTTTATTTTATTTCATTTCATTTCATTTCATTTCATTTCATTTTTTTATTTATTTTATTTTATTTTATTTTCCTTGGATTTTTAAAAATCTGCCAGTGAACAATTCCAATTTTCCCTGCCCAGGGGGTTGAGAATTCCAATTTTCCCTGTTTTTTTATCCTCCTGGAATTGAGGAATTCCAATTTTCCCAGCCTTTTATCCCTCTGGGACTGAGAATTCCCAATTTTTCCATTTCCCCACTTGATTTGAGAAATTGATTTTTTTTTTTTTTTTTTTTAAACCTGGAATGGATTTTTCCCCAAAATTCCCAAAATTCCCAATATCAGGGAATGGATGGGGAGGGGTGGGAAGGAGAATTTCAGAGTGAGGGAATTCCAGAATTTTCTGTGGAATTGTCCCCAGGACTGGGAATGTCCTAAATCCCCCTGGGAATGTCCTTGGCTTTGGGATTGTCCCTGATCCTGGAATTGTCCCCAAATCTGGGACTGTCCCTGGGATTGTCCCCAAATCTGGGATTGTCCCTGATCCTGGGATTGTCCCTGATCCTGGGATTTGTCCCCAGGACTGGGATTTGTCCCTAAATCTCAGGTTGCAGGACCTGATCCTGGGATTGTTCTTAATTCCAGGATTGTCCCCAAATCTGGGATTGTCCCTGATCCTGTTTGGGATTGCAGAACTGGGATTGTCCCCAGGAATGGAATTGTCCCCAGGATGGAATGTCCTCAATCCCAGGATTGTCCCCAAGCCTGGAATTGTCCCCAGGTCTGGGATGGCAGGACAGGGATTGTCCCTGATCCTGGGATTTGTCCCCAAATCTGGGATTGTCCCTGATCCTGGGGTTGTTCTTAATTTCAGGATTGTTTTTAAATCCTGGGATTGTCCCCAGGACTGGGACTGTCCCTAGAACTGGGAGTGTCCCCAGGACCAGGATTTGTCCCCAGGACTGGGATTTGTCCCCAGGACTGAGATTGTCCCCAGGTCTGGGGTTGCAGGACTGGGATTGTCCCTGATCCTGGGATTTGTCCCCAGGACCAGGATTTGTCCCCAAATCTGAGGTTGCAGATTGAGATTTGTCCCCAGGATGGAATGTCCTCAATCCCAGGATTGTCCCCAAGCCTGGAATTGTCCCCAGGTCTGGGATGGCAGGACAGGGATTGTCCCCAAAATGGATTGTCCCAAATCTGGGATGGCAGGACTGGGACTGTCCCTGATCCTGGAATGTCCCTTCATTCCCGGATTGTCCCCAGGCTGGGAATGTCCCCAACCCCAAACTGTCCCAAATCCCTGGAATTGTCCCCAGTCCCAGAATTGTCCCCAGTCCCAGAATTGTCCCCAACCCCAGAACTGTCCCCAAGCCCAGAACTGTCCCCAAGCCCAGAACTGTCCCCGGGATCACCCCGGTTTGTTCCCCCTGTGCCCTTGAACAGCTCTGGCTCCTCATTAACACCTCATTAATAGCTAATTAATAGCTCATTACATGCCAATTCATATCCAATTAATAACTCATTAACCAAAAAAAATGACCCACCAATAGCTCATTAATAACCAAGTATTGGCCCATTAATCAATAACTAATTACTAGCTCATTATCAGTCAATTGATGTCCAGTTAATACATCATTAATAACCAACTAATAACTCATTAATAGCCAATTAATGGCTCTAATAGCTCATTACTAACCAGTTATTAGCTGATTGCTAATTAATAGCCAATTAATATCCACTTGAGAAATCATTAATAGCTAATTAATATCCAATCCATAACCAGTTATTATCCAATGAATAACCCCATTATTGCCAATCACTAGCCAATTAACATACAATTAATAATCAATAATGAATCAATACCAATTAATAAAATTAATAACTGATTAAGGCCCAATTAATAGCAATCAATCAAAATTAATAGCTAATTATGAGCCAAGTAAGAAGCAATTAATGTCAATCAGTAAAATTAATAACAGATAATGAGCCAATTAATAAACAATTAATAGCTCATTAATTACCAGTTAATGTCCAGTTCACGTCTGGTTACAAATAAATTAACACGAAATTAATAACTAATTAACACCAAATAACAACGAATTAACACCCAATTAATAACTGATTAAGACCCAATTAATTACTAATTATAACCTGATAAAAAACTGATTATTATCTAGTTAATAACCAATTAATATGGAAATAATAACTCATTAAGAGCAAATTAAAGCCCCCTCATCAGCAGCTCCTCTTTCCCTGCAGATCCCGAAATTCCCCCAGAATTGAATCCATAAAATCCCGAAAAAATCCCGAAAAATATTCTTAAAAATCCCGAAAAAATCCCGGAAAAATCCTTTAAAAATTCCTTTAAAAATCCTAAAAAATTCCTAAAAAATCCCTAAAACTTCCTAAAAAATCCCTGAAAAATCCTTAAAAAATCCCGAAAATCCCGAAATTCCCAGGGATTCTCATCCTCCTCCAAGCCAGGTTTCATTTTGGCCTTTCCCACCCTCACTTTCCCCCAATTCCTGATTTTTTCCCCTGGATAATCCTGGAATTCTGAGGGGATTTCCTCCTTTTTTAGGGAATTCTGCAGCCATGGACATCGAGGACTGCAACGCCCGATCCTACATCACTGGTGAGCATTTCAACTGGAGTTTTCCCAGATTTTTCCCAGAATTTTCCCAGATTTCTCCTGGATTTTTTTTCCCTAGATTTTTCCAATATTTTCCCCAGATTTTCCCGGATTTTTCCCAGATTTTCCCGGATTTTTCCGGGATTTTCCCCGGATTTTTCCCAGATTTTTCCCAGAATTTTCCTAGATTTCTCCTGGTTTTTTCCCCCCAACTTTTCCCCATTTTTTTTTCCCTGATTTTCCCCCAGTTTTTCCACAGCTTTTTTTCCAGATTTTTTCCACAGCTTTTTTCCAGATTTTTCCCAATTTTTTCCTGGATTTTTCCCAGATTTTTCCCAGTTTTTTTCCCGGATTTTTCCCAATTTTTTCCCAGATTTTTCCTGGATTTCCCCAGCTTTTTCCCAGATTTTTCCCATTTTTTTCCCAGATTTTCCCCCACATTTTCCTGTATTTTCTGGGCCAGATTTCTAGGATTTTTCCTAGATTTTCCTGGATTTTCCCAACTATTTCCCAGATTTTTTCCTGTTTTTTTTCCCAGATTTTTCCCAAGTTTTCCTCAGATTTTTCCTGGCTTTTTCCCATATATTTCCTGGATTTTCCTCAGATTTTTCCAGGATTTTCCCTGGATTTTTGAGGCTGGGTTTGGGATCTCAGCCCCTTCTTGCCCCGGCCCAAATTTTTTCCTGGATTTTTCCCAGAATTTTCTCACATTTCCCCTGGATTTTTTCCCCACATTCTCCCTGAATATTCTGCACATTTTCCCCCAGATTTTTCCTGGATTTTCCACACATTTTTCCTGAATTTTCCACACATTTCCCCCATATTTTTCCCAGATTTTGGGGCTGGATTTGAGATCCCAGCCCCTTCCTTCCCCCTTCTCACCTTTTTCCTGAATTTTTACCGATTTTCCCCAGATTTTTAGATCTCACCCCCCTTCCCATATTTCCTCCCAATTTTTCCCAGATTTTTAAGGATTCCCAGTGGATCCAGAGAGAATTTGAATATTCCACCCCCAAAACCCCAGGAGCAGAAATTCCTGAATTTTTCCACCTTTCCCCACAATTTCCAAAGCTTGAGGGCTGGAAAATCCCCAGGGGAATTTTTCCAGGGCTGAGAAAAGCTGGGAATTTGAGGCCAAGGGTGGGAAATTCCCACTTGGATCGGGGCTGGAATTTCCAGGAGGGGGGAATGGTTCAAATTCCAGCCTGGCAGGAGGAAGGGAAGGGAGGGGATGAGATCCAGGAAAATTCCATGAGGGAGAAGCTTGGAATGTTCCCAGGAAGTCTGGAATGTTCCCAGGGCTGGGCTGGAATTGCCCCGCAGGGATTGGGAGGAGGGAGGAGGGGGAGGGGAATTTTCCAGCTTTGGAATCATCCCGGGGGTGCTGATCCCAAAAAAAAAAAAAAAAAAAGGGGTTTGGATCAAAATCCTGATTTGGGGGAGTTTGTGAATTCCTGGATCCAAAATCCTGATTTGGGAGGGAGTTGGTGAATTCCTGGATCCAAAATCCTGATTTGGGAGGAGTTGGTGAATTCCTGGATCCATCCCCGCTCTCCCTTCCCACATTCCCAAATTAATTCCCAAATTCCCTCCCCTCTCCCTCCTCCCCCTCAGCTCCTCTCGGTGCAATTCCCACTCCCTGAATTTTGGGAATGCTCCATTTCTCCCTGAAAAATTTGGGATCCCAAACCCTGCTCTCCCTCTCCCTTCCTTCCCAAATTCCCTCCCCTCCCATTCCTGGCTCTCATTCCAGGCTCCATTCCCACTCCCTGATTTTTGGGAACGCTCCATTTCTCATCCCCATCCCACTAAAATTTGGGATCCCGCTGAAATCTGGGATCCAAACCCTGATCTCCCTCCCTTCCCAAATAATTCCCACATTCCCAAATTCCCACCCCTCTCCCTCCTCCTCCTCCCTCTCCCACTCCCGGGGCAGTTCCCGCTGGAATTCCCAGTTCCATTCCCAGTTCCTGCTTTTGGCCAGGACCAATCCCACTAAAATCTGGGATCCCGCCCTCCCTCCTCCCTTCCCACATTCCCACATTCCCCCATTCCCACATTCCCACATTCCCACCCCTCTCCCTCCTCCTCCCTCCCATTCCCGGAGCAATTCCCGGCTCCACTCCCAGTTCCTGCTTTTGGGAATGTCTCGTTTCTCCCTCTGCTCTCCCAATCCCACTAAAATTTGGGATCTTTCCCACATTCCCACCCCTCTCCCTCCTTCCCTCTCCCATTCCCGGCTCCATTCCCACTTCCCAGCTTTTGCCAGTGCCCCATTTCTCATTCCCATCCCGCTGGAATTCTGGGATCCTCTAAAATCTGGGATCCCACGCTTGCTGTGAGCCATTCCCACATTCCAGTCCCACATTCCCACATTCCAACCCCTCCCTCTCCCATTCCCGGGGCGATTCCGGCTCCATTCCCAGTTCCTGCCTTTTGGGAATGTCCCATTTCTCTCTCTCTCCCCATTAAAATTTTGGGATCCCACTAAAATCTGGGATCCCTCCCCCCTCTTCCCCCATTCCCATCCCTCCTCCTCCCTCTCCCATTCCCGGGGCAGTTCCCGCTGGAATTCCCAGTTCCATTCCCAGTTCCTGCTTTTGGCCAGGACCAATCCCACTAAAATCTGGGATCCCGCCCTCCCGCCTCCCTTCCCACATTCCCCCATTCCCCATTCCACATTCCCACATTCCCACATTCCCACGTTTCCATTCCCACATTTCCAACCCCTCCTCTCCCATTCCCAGGGCAATTCCTTTGGAATTCCCAGTTCCATTCCCAGTTCCTGCTTTTGGCCAGGACCAATCCCACCTAAAATCTGGGATCCCACGCTTGCTGGGAGCCATTCCCACATTCAACCCTTCATTCCCACATTCCAACCTCCCTCTCCCATTCCCGGCTCCATTCCCACTTCCCAGCTTTTGCCATTTCTCATTCCTATCCCGCTGAAATTCTGGGATCCCACTTCAAAATCTGGGATCCCACTAAAATCTGGGATCCCTCCCCCCCTCTTCCCCCATTCCCATCCCTCCTCCTCCTCCTCCCTGTGCCATTCCTGAGCTGGATTTTCCTGATTCCAGGAATCTGCTCTTCCTGGAAGGTGAGCGGCTGCGTGCGCCCCGCCAGCGCCGCCCTGCGCCCCGCCGGGATCCCGCGCTGCTTCCCGGGAATCCCGATCCAGGGATCTCCGGGATTCCTCCCGCAAGGTACGCAACAATTCCCATTTAAAAAAAAAAAAAAATCGGCAAAAATCTGATTTTTTTTTTTTTTTTTTTTTTCCATGAGAATTCAACTCCTGGGTGTGTGGGGAAAAAAAAAAGCGCCGCCGCTTGAGCTGGGAGGATTGAAAGGGAAGGGATTTCAGGAATTCCCGGCTGGAATGAGGGAGGAGGGAAAGCAGGAGAGCTTTGGCCACTCCCGAGGTGGGATTTAGGGATTTAGGGATTTGGGAGGAGCGGGAGATTCCGGAGCGCCTCCGGGATTTGGGGATTTGGAGCTGCTGGAATTGTCGGGGTTGGGAGCGCGGAGCGAGCGGGCAGCGGGATGAGGCTCCAGGAGATTCCCAAAGGTCGGTCCCGGGGAATTTTTTTGTTTGTTTGTTTGTTTGGGATTTGCCCCCTTGATGGAATTTTGGGATCCTGGAATTCTCTTTTTCCATGAGGAAAAAAAACCCCTCGGAGTTGGGTTTGAGCCGGTGGGATCGGGATGAGACTCCAGGATCATCCCAAGGGTTGTTCCAGGGATTTTGGGATTTGGGATTTGTCCCTGGAAGGGATTTAGGGATCCTGGGATGGAATTTAGGGATCCTGGAATTCCTTTTTTTCCGTGGGAAAAACCCTCGGGGTTGGATCTGAGCCAGGTGGGATCCGAGCACCCAGGGGTCGCTCTTGTCCCACTCCAGGGGATTTGGGATTTGAGATTTAGGATTTGCCCCTGGAATAGCCCTGGAAGGGATTTAGGGATCCTGGAATGGAATTTTGGGATCCTGGAATGGAATTTTGGGAACCTGGAATTCCCTTTCTCCATGAGAAAAAAAACCCCTCAGAGTTGGGTTTGAGCCGGGTGGGATCGGGATGAGGCTCCGGGATCCCTCTTGTTCCACTCTGAGGGATTTGGGATTTGGGATTTGGGATTTGCTCCTGGAAGGGATTTAGGGATCCTGGGATGGAATTTAGGGATCCTGAAATTCCCTTTTCCATGGGAAAACCCTCGGGGTTGGATCTGAGCTGGTGGGATCAGGGCACCCAGGGGTCGCTCTTGTCCCACTCCAGGGGATTTGGGATTTTTGGGATTTGGGATTTTTGGGATTTGGGATTTTTGGGATTTGGGATTTTGGGATTTGGGATTTGCCTCTGGAGTAGCTCTGGATGGAATTTTAGGATCCTGGAATTCTCTTTTTTTCCATGAGAAAAACCCCTCAGAGTTGAGTTTGAGCCAGGTGGGATCAGGATGAGGCTCCAGGATCATCCCAAGGGTTGTTCCCAGGGATTTTTGGGATTTGGGATTTGCCCCTGGATGGGATTTAGGGATCCTGGGATGGAATTTAGGGATCCTGGAATTCCCTGGGAATAGAGGAAGGTACCCAGAAGGGGATTTGGGAATTCTGGAGAGGGAAATTTGGGATTCCCTGGGACAGAGGTGCCCACGGATTCAGATCCAGCTCCAAAGGGAAATTTGGGAATTGTGGATGGGATTTTGGGAATCCTGGAGAGGGGAATTTGGGAATTCTGTAAAGGAGAAATTTGGGAATTTCAGAGCGGGAGTTTAGGAATCCTGGAGGGAGATTTGAGGATCCTGGAAAAAAGAAATTTGGGAATTTTGGAGAGGGAATTTAGGAGTCCTGGAGAGGAGAAATTTGGGAATTTTGAAGAGAGGATTTGGGAATCCTGGAGAGGGAATTTAGAAAATCTGGAGAAGAGAAATTTGAGAATTTCAGAGGGGGATTTGGGGATTTTGAAAAGGGAATTTAGGAATCCTGGAGATGAGAAATTTGGGGATTTTGGAGAAGGGATTTGGGAATTCTGAAAGAAAATTTGGGGATCCTGGAAAAAAGAAATTTGGGGATTTTTCAGTGGGAATTTGAGAATACTGGAGAGGGAATTTGGGAATTCTGAAGTGGGATTTGGGGATCCTGGAAAAAAGAAATTTGGGGATTTTGGGGAGGTAAATTTGGGAATCCTGGCGAGGGAAATTTCCCAACCCTTCATTCCCAAGCTGGGAAAAACCCAACCTTTCCCAAATCCTGATTTTTTCCCTGGGATTCTCCTGGAAAACCGGAATTTCCAGCCCTGACCCCCCAGCTCCCTCGGGCTCAACATTCCCGAGATTCCGAGGCCGGAACAGCCCCTCCCCCTTTCCCAGGCTCTTCCCAGGGATTTGGGAATTTTCCAACCCCCTCCCCCCACCCCTCGGGAGATTTTGGGAATGTTTGGGAAACTCCCAGGGTGATTTTCCCAGGAGTTGTTCCCTGGCCAAAAATTCCAGCTGGGCCGGAAAAGTTTGAATGAAAGTTTGGAAATGGAATTTCCAGCTGGG
>JAREIS010001146.1:0-61442 GCA_030060385.1 Muscicapa striata striata
CCTTTGATGGGCGCCGTTTCGACTTCATGGGTACCTGTGTCTACCTCTTGGCTGGGCTCTGCTCCACTGACCCCACCCTCACCCCCTTTGCTGTCACTGTGGAGAACAATCACCGCGGCAGCCGCCTGGTCTCCTTCACCAAGGTGGTCACCATGGAGGTGTACAACATGACCCTCAGCCTCAGTCAGGAACATCCCCAGAAGGTCAAGGTAGGGATGAAAGAGATGATAGGGGTGGTTCAGAGTAATTTCATGATGTTTGGGGCGGGCTCAAGGTCATGGTATGGTCCTCAGGTGCACTTCAATGTATTCATGTGACACCTGGGTGAAGTTTCAAGGTCCTTGTAAGGTGTTTAGGTGTGTTTTGAATTAATTTCAAGGCATCAGGCATCTAGAATGACCTTGAAGACCACCTAGATGGCCCATGATGACCTTGAAACCCACCTGAAGACCATACAATGACCTTGAAACCTAACCCAGTGCTATGGAATTACCCTGAAACCCAACCAGATGCCACACAAGGGCTTTGTAGCCCACCAAGACACCATGCAATGACTTTGAAGCTCATCAAGGTGACTTTGTAGCCACCCAGATGCCACCTCAATTAGTTAAAGACCCACCTGGGGGACAGCTGGAAGGTCGGCGATGTCCCTGGGTGCTCAGCTGGGTGCAGTGAGGGCTGCCAGGTGTGCAGCGACGCCCAGAAACGCGCCTACCGTGGGGACAAGCACTGCGGGCTGCTGGGGAAGAAACGGGGGCCCTTTGCCGCCTGCCACGCTGTCATCGACCCCGCCCCCTACTTGGATGACTAGCTCTTTGATGCCTGCCTGTACGAGGGACACCAGGACACCGTGTGCCAGGCCATTGCTGCCTATGTGGCTGCGTGCCAGAGCCAGGGCGTTGCTGTGCGGCCGTGGCGCACGGCTGCCTTCTGAAGTATGGGGGGAGCCTTGGGGGGCTTGGGAGAATATGGGGGGGGTTGGAGGGCAGAGAGGGACACAGGGCTTAGGCAAGGAGTTTTGGGCTATCCATGGAGAAATTTGCGCCAGGTGTGTGAGGGCAGGGGCAACGTCTGCCCCAGCTTTCAGGGCTACACAACCGCGTGCCAGGCAGCCAGAGGCACGCTCCAGGAGTGGCGGGAGGCCATGGGTTGCCGTGAGTACATGGAGGGGTTGGGAGTTTTCAGGGGGTAGGGAATCTGAGGTGAAAGGAAGCTTGGAGTTGGGAATTTAGGGCGGTGAAGTTTTGGGAAGATGGGAATATGGGGGTCAGGATTTTTGTAGGGGCAGGAATTTTGCAGGGAGTGGAAATTTTGGTGGGGATGGGAATTTGGAGGTCTGGGGGAGTGAAATGGAGCAGGGGCTGATTCCTGTATGGAAAAAGGGGTACATGTCCACATTGCTAAGCCCCCATCTGGGGAATGCCATAATCACACCACCAAAGGGCCCCCCCTCCTCCCAAAACGGGAAGCCTGTGTCCCCTAGTGGAATTCTGTGCAACCGGTGGGGCCCCCCCAATGTCCCCAAATGGAGACCCCATGGCATCACCCACCCCAAAGATGAGATGGCATTGACCTCAGATGACCCCCCAGTAGCTCCACTGCCCCCCATTGACCCCCTCGATTTCTTCCCTCCCTCTCCCAGCTCTCACCTGCCCCCAAGAGCCACTACCAGCTGTGTGCCCGCACCTGTGAGCACTCCTGCGCAGGTGTGTCGGCCCTGCCCCCGTGCAGCGAGCGCTGCTTTGAGGGGTGTCAGTGCGCTGAGGGGCTGCTGTTCGACGGGGCGCGCTGCGTCCTCCCGGGGACCTGCGGCTGCCTCCACCAGGGGCGCTACTTCCAGGTGGGTGTGGCCCCAGTGCCTTCCAGTACAGCCCAGTTGCAGCCCTAGCTCCTTCCAGACTCCCCATGTTGATCCCAGGTCCCCTCAGCGTGCCTCCCACAGTGTTCCCAGTCCCTCCCAGTACACCCCAGTTCCTTCCAATGTGCCCTCCCCAGTGTTCCCAGTCACCCCAGTCCCCTCCAGTATGCTTTGCAGTATCCTCAGTCCCTCCGAGTGCAATACAGTTCTTCCCCATCGCTTCCAGTCTCTCCCAGTTGATCCCAGGTCCCTTCAATGTGCCTCCCACAGTGTCCCCAGTCCCTCCTAGTATACCCCAGCATCCCCATGTCACCATTCTTCCCCAGTGTGTCCCACTTCCCCAAACACATCCCCCAGTGGATCCCCCTTTACCCAGCATCCCTTCAGTCCTCTCCAGTGTTCCCTCTATTGCCCACAGTCCCTCCCAGGGTGTTCAAGTCCTCCCCCACTTTTCCCCACAGTGTTCCCAATCCCTCCCAGTTTGTCTCTGTTCTCCCCACTGTGCCTCCCAATGCATCCCATTCCCTCAGTGGGGTGGCTTAGTGTCCTTCCCAGTGTCTCCCAGCACGTCCCAATGTCTCCTTGTGTCTCCGCCAGTGTTCCCAGTTTCTCCCAGCAAGTCCCAGTCCCCCCAGTGTGCCCCCATGTGGATGTATGGGGGCATGGGCACACACTGGGTACATGCTGCTGGTCCCCATGGGCGCCCATTGGGGTTATGAAGACACATAGGGGATATGGGAGACATGGGCCCCCTTCCCCCCCACCACCTCACAGCATCATCATCCCCAATTTTTGGGCCATTTTAGGCCACTTTTCCCTACTTTCCACATTTTATTCACGGAAAACAGATGGCTGAGACCATGCTGACGCCTGACTGCTCCCAGTCCTGCACCTGCCGGGGGCCTGGGGGCCTCCAGTGCCGCCCCTTCACTTGTCCCTTTGGCCACACCTGTGGCCTCCGTAACGGCACCGCGCCTGCATCGCGCCCCGGGCGCTGCACCCTGTCCCCTGCCACCCACTTCGTCACCTTTGACGGTGTTACTGGGGCCGCCTGGCCACTGGCACCTACGTGGTGGCCAGCGTGTGTGACCCCGGGACCCCGCATGGTTCCGGCTGCTGGGGACATTGGGGACACTGGGAGCAGCCGGCAGTGTGGCACTTCACCTCTTCACCCCGCACAGCTTCATCACCGCTCGCAGGGACAGGAAGGTCTGGGTAAGTTGTCACCACCCTGGGTGGCACCCCAAAGTGTTGTCACTGCTGTGCGTTGTCACCCTAAACATCCTCCTGATCTTCATTTTAATTTAAAAAAAAAAAAAAAAAAAAAAAAAAAAATCCATATTTTTTCCCTTATTTCACCAGGCTAGAGTCTACATGGGTTGTCCAATCCCATCAGCACCACAGGATGTTCTTACCTTAATATTGCCCCAAATGGCTCCTTTTTCCTCCCCAGTTTCCTACCAGTGAAGCACCTATGTGGGTGATGGTCACTAAGAGACATCCATAGATTGATGCACCCCATAATTTTGGCCAGAACTGCTCTTTTTTGCCTCAATTTCACGTCAGAGAAGCACCTACATGGCTTGTCCCTCATCCTACTCCTACCATGCCTTGACGCATCCCATCATTTTTCCACAAACTCCCTCTTTTCCACCCAGTTTCCTCCAACTACCCTTCCCCGCTGTGTCTCCAAATGCCCCTTTTTCTCCTAATTCTGTGTTCTCCAGCTCAACGGGGTCCCCACTCCCCTGCCCCTGGAGCTCCCAGGACCGCTGACCATCACAGAGATGTGCACGACGCTCCGGATCAGCCGAATCCCGGGATTTCTGGTGGAGCTGGGCGCCGCAAGGGTGACAGTGGAGGTGCCCAGGGAGGCGCGGGCGACGCTCTGCGGCCTCTGCGGCGACTACGACGGGGCCACCAGCAACGACCTGCGGGGGCCCGACGGGACGGGCACGAGCGACGCGCGGGCACTGGCCGAGGCCTGGCGGGCACCCGACTTCACCCCGGTGGGTGACACTGGGGGGACACTGGGGAGGGGGTTGGGGGCATTGGGGTGTCTTGGGGGTGGCACTAGGGGGAGCAGTGCCAAAAAAGGGGGGAAATAACCTAAAAAAGAGGAAAAGAATCGCCCTAGGAAGGGAAAGAAGGTCCAGAAAATGGAAAAGAGAACAAAAAGGGGAAAAGAGTTCCTCAAAAGGGAGAAAAGAGACCCATAAATGAGGAAAGGAACAAAAAAAAAAAAAAAAAAAAAAAGGAAATAAATGAAACAAGTGGAAACAGATCAAAAAAGAAGAAAAGAGGGGGAAGAAAAGCTGGAAAGAACTCCCCAAATGAGAATAAAAGCTCAAAGAGATGGGAAAAGACACCAAAAATGAGTGAAGGACACGACAGTGGGGTAAAGGATTATTAAGAAGGGAGCAAGAGCACAAAAAGATAGGGGAGAAGAGGCCAAAAAAAGAGAGACACCAGAAACAGGGGAAAGAACCCCCCCACAAAGAGGGGGAGGGCAGTGGGAGAGAAGCACAAGAAAAGGGGGGAAAAGGGCCCAAAACGGGGGGAAAGTGAATAAAAAAGGGGGAAAGAGCCTCTCAAAATGGGGAGAGAGACCGGCAGCAGAGGGGAAAGAGCTCAAGAATGGGCATAACAAGTCCAGGAAAGGGGGAAAAGACCCTGAATTGGAGGAAACTGCCACGAAGCTCCCCTCGATTTTGCCTTTCTTCCCACCCAGTGATGTGGAAAATTGACATTTCACCTGGGTGGCCGCGCCCCATCGCTGACGTCATCCTCAAACCGCCTCAGATCCGGAAAACCCGGATTTTTTGTAAGCCCCGAAACTGTGCTTTCGCCCCCAAAATAAAACCTGTGAGAAAATGCCGTTTGCGGGTGATCTGGGGATAAAATGCTGGGAATTCAGAGCAAACAGGAGCGTGGGAATGTGCTGGGGGCAGGTGGGGGCGGGGAGGGCTGTTCGCACCCTGTCCTGCCGCGGGCGGTTCCGTGTCCCCCCCGTCGGTCAATATTTCCCAACGCCCGAGTCTCACGGGGGGAGGGCGGGGGGGCACCCGGATGTTTGGTGCCGGGGAGGGGGAGGCGAGGGGGTTCCCGGACATCCGAGTCCACCGGGGGAGGTGTGTGCTACGGCACACCTGCAGGGGACCCGTCACCAGTATCCCCAGTATCCTCTGGTACCCACCCCCAGTGTGTCCCCGGTACTTCCAGTCTCTCCCAGTACAACAGCCCGCTACCCCCGGTCTCTTCCAGCCTTGCTCAGCTGGCCCCAGTACACCCCCATCGTCCCCAGTCCCTCCCAGTGCATTGCAGTCCTCCTCCACTATTCCCTATGGTGTTCCCAAATCCCTCCCGGTTTGTCCCAGTCCCTCCCAGTCCTACTGCATCCCAGTGTCACCCAGTGTGCCCCCAGTGCCCGTTTGAGCCTTGCAGTGTCCCCCAGTATATCCCAGCATCCCCCAGTGCCTCTGAATACATGACAGTCTCTCCCCCGTGTCCCTCCCCAGTGCCTCTCCAACACTCCCAGTGTCTCCCAGTATGTTCCAGTAATCCCCCGTGCCTCCCAATGTATCCTAGTCACACTCATTGCCCCCTCAGTGTCCCCTCCAGACTTTCCAATGTCCCTCAGTAGATCTCACCCACCCCCTCCCCCCCTCAGTGTTCACCCCCAGTCCATCCCAGTCCATTCCAGTCCCCCCCAGTTGCAGTCTGGGCAGAGACGGAACTGCCTGGGGCCCTGGGAGGTGCCACCTGGGGGTGTCCCATGTCATCCCCCACCCCCCCAGCCTGTCCCCTCCCTGGGGATAAAGTGGCTCCAGTCACAGCACTGGGACAGACTGGGACCATGGGAGTGCAGTGAGTGGGGACACTGGTGGGCATGGGGGACATGGGGACATATGGGACATGGGGGCACATGTGGGACATGGTGGACAAAGGGCAATATGGGGGACCAGTGAGGGTTTGTGGGGCATGGGGCTCATGGGGGGACATGGGAACATAGAGGGGGAACATAAGGGACATGGGGGGACACAGGGAGGACAAAGGGACATGGGGGTGTCTCTGGGGACACGTGAGACATCGGCGATGGAGGGGCGGGGACCTTTCTGAGTTGTGATCAGAAGCCAATTTTATTGAGGGTACAAAGGGTTTATATAGGCTACACTTGTATGATTCTTGGGGGAATCTCTGTGGGGGTGACATGGAGGGACATGGGGTGATATGGGGACACTGGGGACATTGGAAGATGGAGAGGTCACAAGGGGTATGGGGGCATGGTTGATGGGGATCCCCTCACACTCCCACAGGCCTGGACACATGAAGGTCGGCCCCATCCTCCTCCTCTTCCTCCTCAGCAACACAAAGGAGTGGGGACCCCTGAGTACATTGGGGACCCCTGTGAGACCTCTGGGTGAGTTTGGGGTCCCAGGCTTATACTGGGGAGGTCCCAGCCCCATACTGGGAGGTTCTGGAGTGATACTGGGGGTCCTAGGCCCACAGCGGGAGGTTCCAGTCCCACACCAGGAAGCCTCAGGCCCATACTGAGAGCTCCATACTAGGACATCTCAGTCCCCTACCAGCAGGCCCTATGCCCATACTGGGAGTTTCTGGGGTGACACTGGAGGTCCCTGACTTATATAGGAAGTCCCAGGGCCATATTGGAAGGTCCCAAGCCCATACTGGGAAGTCCCAGGTGCCACTGGGTGTGTGTCTCAGGTGTGTGACAGGTGTGTGTCCCCAGGTGAGGTCCTGTACCCCTTCGGACCTGGAGTGGGGGATGAGGCCACTCTCCATGAGGACGACGGGACGAGCCCTGAGATATTCCTGCAGGAAAACTTCTCCTTCTTTGGGCATGCATACCGCTCACTCTATGTGGGTCATGTGACCGGGAGGACATGGGGGAGGTGGCATTTGGTGGGTGACACAGGTGGAGGGTGACACCAAGGGGAGGTTGACGAGTTGGATGTAGTCACCAGAGTTGATGTTACCTCTTCCTCCTCCTCCTTCCTCCCTCTCCTACATCAGCGAGTGGGGACCCTAGTGGATATCAGGGATACCCATGGAGGTCCGTGAGGACACTGGGGACACCTGTGGGACCCTCAGGTGGTTTTAGGGTTCCAGGCTCATTTGGGATGATGCTGGGGCTCCCAGGCCCATACTGACTGGTGGTGACTGCAGTGACTGACTGGAGGTTGGGGGTCATCACAGCTGGGGCCACCATGACAGGGGTCACTATTGTTGGTGACATGACTGGAAACACTCTACCTGAGGACACCATGTGTCCCATTGGTGACCTTTGCCTGCAGGTGAACAACAACGGCGTGGTGTCCTTCGGGACCATGGTCCCGGAGTTCACCCCCCAGCCCTTCCCACTGCCAGACCACCACCCCTTTGTGGCACCGTACTGGGCTGATGTGGACACCCGTCTGGGAGGGGATGTCTTCTACCGGCAGACCCGGGACCCTCAACTGCTGGCACACCTAGCCCAGGACCTGGCACCTGCTGTGCCACCTGGGGACCCGTCCCCACAGCCTACCTGGGCATTCGTGGCCACTTGGGACCGTGTAGCCTATTTCGGGTCTGCGTCAAACAAGGTAGGATATGGGAGAAGGTGGGGGAGCTCAAATATCTTGACCTTCAACCATGATGTCCCTAACCATGGTGGCACCAGAGGTCTGGGGACACAGGGATGGAGACCTGTCATGGTGACAATGTTCCCCTGCAGGTGAACACCTTCCAGGCTGTGCTAGCCTCTGATGGTGTCACCTGCTTTGTCCTGCTCAACTACGGGGACTTGCAGTGGACAACTGGCATAGCTAACCAGGGGGATCTCCACACTGGCCTGGGGGGCGTCCCTGCACAGGTAGAGACACAGAGAGGGACAGGGGACACTGGGCATGGGGACATCCCTGTGCTGATGAGGACAGTTCAAGGGATGGGGGACACTGGGCTAAGGACGGATTCTGGGCTTGAATGGGGTAAAGCATTTTGGGGTGGAATTAAGGGGACTTGGGTGGAATTAAAGAGATTTGAGGTGAAATTAGGGGGATTTTGAGTAGGATTTGAGGGACTTTGGGGTAGAATTAAGGGGATTTGTGGTGAAATTAGGGAGATTTGTTCTGAAATCAAGGGGATTTTAGGTGGAATTAAGTGGATTTGGGGTGAAATTAAGCTCATTTTGGGTAAAATTCAATGGGCATTTGGGCAGAATTTACCCCTCACCTTCTTCTGTCCCCTTGTTCCCCTCCCTTCGTGTCCCCCTCTATTTCCTCATCTTCCTCCCTGCAGGCTGGGTTCCACAGCGGGGACGATGTCCACTACTACAATATACCAGGGTCACGCACGCCCGCAGTACAGAGCCTCAGCCATCGCAGCAACATCGGGGTCCCAGGGCGCTGGGCTTTCCGTGTTGACCACTTTGAGGCCACCGAGGGACCCCCCGAGACCCCTGACACCCTCTCAAAGACCTCTGAGGCCCCCTGGAGTCCCGCAGCCTCCCAAAAGACCCCCTCAGTATCTCCCAACCCCCCCAGGACCACAGAGGAGAGGGTGTATATCTGCAGGTCCTGAGCAGGTGACACCTGGGACATTTGGGGTAGGGGGATTGCCTAACAGCTCTCACCCCACCCCCATGATGTGCCGTCACAGAGGCTGCATTTTGATGGAAACAGCAATAAACACCCGCTGAGCAACACCTGTGTCAGGTCTGCGTTCACAGATGCATATGGGCAGCAACACAGGTGTCATGTGTGAAATGTGTGTCCATCCCCACCTGCTCCCAAGAAGGTGACAGAATCAACTGAGGAGGGAAATTGTCCATGAGGGGTGTCATCTGGGTTGCACATGGGTGTGACAGACACACACACCTGAGTCACACATAGGTGTGACACAGATATACCTGGATAACATCTGTTGTCAGATGCACTACACCTGGACAGCACTCAGCTCACACACTCCTAAAATGGTGGCACACCTGGACAACATCTGAGTTCCACACAGGTGTGGATCCACCTGGATAACACTTGCTGCAATACGATACTCTACCCAGACAACACCTGGGTTGCACAGAGGTGTACCATCACCTGGACGCCAGCAGCCCAGCTGAGGGCCCCAACACTAAAACCAAGGGCAGAGTAATGGAAAGGGTTTGGGTTACAGTTAGGGTTAGAGGTTACAGTTAGGGGTCAGTGGTTACAGTTAGGAGTCAGTGGTTAGGGTTAGGGCTGTGGTTTGGTTAGGAGGAGGGCTAGGACTTACAGTTTGGGTGAGTTAGAGTTACATTAAGCATTATGGTTAGGGTCAGATGTTAGGGGTGCTTTTATCAAATAGCTGTAAGCTTTTATTTAATATTGGAGTGGAATAATTTTTCATATCTGTAATTATCCTTTTGAAGGCAGGATGTCAAAGATACTTATGTAGTGCTAGATTTTTAGTGAGAAATATGTTTCAGTCCAGGGTGCAGGGATGGTGCAGAGGAACTTCTAAAGTAAGCCAATATTAAGCCCTATTTTGCTTTACACCAACACTACCCTTTCTTACAGATCTTTGGTGATGACAAAGGGGTCAGGGTTTATTTTCTAAATTAGATTCACTTTTAAAGAACCGTTTATTAACTGACACCAAGATCAATTAGGAGCATCTTATTGTTGGTGTGGGGAGGAGCCCAGCAGAGAAGGGGCTGATGGAGATGTTTCAAACACCAAGAGCTATCCAAGGACTGTTAGTGAAGAAGCAGAAACATGGTGTGATTGTGGAAGGGGCTGTGCACAGGTAGGGCACCACTTTTCTGGCACAAACATCCTTGCTCCAGTGGAAACTCAACAGACTAAAGACAGCATCAGCATAGGAAAGTGCAGGATCTGTTGACCAAAGATTGATCTAGTGAGGGGGAGAAGTGACCACTCAAGACCCTCAAAACTTCCCACCCACTTCAAGATAGATCTGAAAGAATGGATTGAGCATGAGAATTAATGTCCAGAGACAGTCACAGCTACCTGTGTGTAAAATGGTATCAACACCAAGCCCAGGCACTGCCTTCAGGATTGTGATTATCCCATCACTTTCCTTCCTGCCTACCTTTTGCTTCCCTCCCTCCGTTCCCTGGCAGCTCTGGACAGAGTTGTGTATCTGTATCTGTCTGTGGCCTTATGGCTCAGGAGGTGGCTAGGGTGGTCTTCACCAAGATGTCTGCAGAGGAGTCCACATGGACTGGTCTCCTTTCCATCCCTGTGAGAGGCACCCGCAAAATCCCCAGTGCCCACCTTGGGGGGCTGCAGTGTGAGCTGCAGGTTGTGCCAGGGTGGGGAATGGGTGGAGCCCCTGGCAAGGGGCCAGGAATGGACTTGCTGGAATTTCTGTTTCTGAGCACTGGCAGTGCCTCCAAACACCAGCTCTGGGTGGTGCCTGTGCCGGCAATGGGAAATTGCCAGATTTTGACTTTCTATGCCGGCAAATTGCTGGACTTGGGCTGTGCCAGCACCAGGGAATTTCCAGATTTGGGTACTGGCAGTGCCAGCAAGCACCAGATCTGGACGGGGCCTGTCCTGGCACCGGAAAAGTTGCCAGACTTTGGCTTTCTGTGCTGGCAAATTGCTGGACTTGGGCTGTGCCAGCACTGGGAAATTTCCAGATCTGGGCACTGGCAGTGTCAGCATGTTACATGGAGTCGTGGGTCAGAGACAGAGACGACATGAACTATCAAAAATCCTTATGACAAAAGCCTGTTTTATTATTCAGACTTCTCTTATATAGGGGGTTGGAATCCCCCTGGCTCAAGACAGCTGTTTGATTGGGACTTAGGACTGCCCAGCTCTCTGATCATTGATGTGTCTGCAGCTTAGGATGGAATGTCATTGCTTGTAGTCCCTGTTTGGGTTTGAATATATCCTATCATTGTTCACCTAGATGTTTGTTTCTTGAACCAGGCTAATCGAACTGGATTTCTTATCTGTGACTGAATTAATTGCCCAGCTACTAGACAGCTTGTGCTGTGACAATTTCCTATTTCCTTTTTTATTAAAAATATGTAACTTTTTCTCTGTCATTTTACCTATAAGGGCACTTTGCAAGCAAGATGACTGCCTGAGTCTAGTTTGAATGACACTTTCAACCTAATTTGACAAATTTAGGTCCCCCAGTTGGCAATGTTTTCCATGTGTCACTGGAGCTGCAGCATTCATATTCAGGACCTGTCAGGTGAAACCACTAACCTTGCGGCTAGCATGTCACAATTTAACTGCTTAAAGTTATAAATTAGAATTTCATTGGATAAACAAGAAAGAATTTAACCTCTTAAACTGAAATTAGAACGTAACTCAATAAATTGAAACATTCAACTTTAGAACTGTGAAAAAAAAACCAACAACAAACAATTTGTAAACATGAAAAAAATTGTAAACAAATAAATCTTAAAGTTTTAAAAGTCCTGGAATTCTATGAGGCCCGCGTGGCAGCAGGAAGGAAGTCCAGCTATCTCATCATCACGTGGTAGCTGCGTTTTTCCCAGCATGGCTTCAGCCTGGCTCTTTACTGCTTTGGATACAAGTTTAACTCTTAGTGCCTGAATGAGACTTTGGATTTCCTGAGCTCCCCAGAACGAAAAGCATGAAGCAAGAAGAACTACAGAAGTCAGCAGAATGAAGACCAAAGTCATAGAAGGAGAAATCAGGAAAAGTCGCCACTGATAAGTAGCTTAAAACCTTTTTTTGTGGGCTTTGGAGGATTGTGACTTTACTTAAATTCCTTTAAACTGTAGAATATACTTGGGGAGGTAAAAGTGCCTGAAATGAAGACTTTTTTTGCCTTGAGAAATGAAGCTCTCTGTCTTTGGGACTGGAATGGACAGAGACATTTGAGTGAAGAGTGAGATAAAGAGTCTTTTTGTGTTTCTCAGTAGCCTGCCTTTAAAATGACACCCCATGTGTTTTCAGCAACCCATATACAGCTCTGTGTCCCAGTTTAGGACAAATTAGGGGAAAAAAACCTCCCGAAGAACTCAGAAAGGATTCTTCCCAGGGGAAAGTGGAAAAAACTTGTTTATTCACAAAACACGAGAAAAAACACTTCCCAGTCAGACCCGGATGGAAAACAAAACGAATTTCACCGAGGCAGCGAGACGAACTCGGAGATCTTCGCTGGGAAGGGCAGCAGAGCTTCTTTGGCAAGCTTCCAGCGGCACTCTCTGAGGTTCAGATGCGTTTCCTCTGGAAGCCGGTTTCGATCTTGGGGGGGAAAAGGGAGGGGGGAAAGAGGGGCAGCAAGGTCAAGCCGGGGGGTAGCAGCCAAGCTGGGGGGTAGCAGCCAAGCCGGGGGGGGCAGCTAAGCCGGGGGGTAGCAGCTAAGCAGCAGCAGCTGCCGAGCAAAAGCTCCGGGGGGCTGTGACACGGCTGGCAGCTCCATGGGTGGGGCAGGGAGAGAAGCTAGTCATAACATAAACTTCAACCTAGAACATTCCACCCCTTATCCCATATCGTGATCATTGACACACGATTGGGATATACACTCACTAAACACAATATAAAACTTTCTTTGACTTGCTCAAACCTTTAATACTTGCACGTTTCCTTCTTCTCACTTGCTCAGCCTTCACCACTTACACATTCCCTTCTGTTTCATATTCATACAATTTATCATACAGGCAATGGTGGTATGGCCGTAGGCACACTCAACAATAACATCACCCTACAATCAGATCTCCCTGAGGTACGCAACGAGTTGTTCCATCTTTCTGCATTATCCACCACGTACATCCTGGTCCTTGAGCAAAGGCAATCCCACGAATGGGTTTGCCTGTACTCGAGGCAGGATTAACCCACACTGTCTTCCCTAGCAAACCTCTGACATGGGCCACTGGGACTTTATCTCCATCTACTATATTAAGGCACTCAGACTGGGCAGGACCTGCTCGGTTGGTGGAACCTCGAGTGTTGACCAACCAAGTGGCCTTTGCCAAATGCTGCTCCCAGGTTCCTGAGAGATCCGCCACCCAATGCCTTTAAGGTGGTTTTCAACAATCCATTGTACCTCTCCACTTTACCTGCAGCTGGTGCATGGTAAGGGATATGGTACACCCACTCAATACCGTGTTCCCTAGCCCAGGTGTTAACAAGGTTGTTCTTAAAATGAGTCCCATTGTCTGACTCAATCCTCTCAGGAGTACCATGCCTCCAAAGGACCTGCTTTTCCAGGCCCAAGATAGTGTTGCGGGCAGTAGCATGGGACACAGGGTATGTCTCCAACCAGCCGGTGGTGGCTTCTACCATGGTCAGCACGTAGCGCTTGCCTTGGCGGGTCTGAGGCAGTGTGATGTAGTCAATCTGCCAGGCCTCCCCGTACTTGTATTTGGACCACCGCCCACCATACCAGAGGGGCTTCACCCGCTTGGCTTGCTTAATGGCAGCACACGTCTCACAGTCATGAATAATCTGAGAGATACTGTCCATGGTTAGATCCACCCCTCGGTCTCGTGCCCACTTATAAGTGGCATCCTTACCCTGATGGCCTGAGGCATCATGGGCCCATCGAGCCAGGAACAACTCTCCCTTATGTTCCCAATCCAAATCTATTTCCAACCCCCCTATCTTTGCAGCCTGATCCACTTGCTGATTATTTTGCGGCTCCTCATTAGCTTTATTTCTGGGGATATGGGCATCTACATGGCGAACCCTCACAGGTAGTTTTTCTAACCGAGTAGCGATGTCTTTCCACTCTTCAGCAGCCCAGATTGGTCTTCCTCTACGCTGCCAGTTCGCTTCTTTCCATCTCTTCATCCATCCCCACAGAGCGTTAGCTACCATCCAGGAATCAGTGTATAAATAGAGCTTTGGCCACCTTTCTCTTTCGGCAATATTTAAGGCCAGTTGGATGGCTCTGAGTTCAGCGAATTGACTAGATCCCCCTTCTCCTTCTGTAGCCTCTGCAACCCGTCGTGTAGGGCTCCATACGGCTGCTTTCCATCTCCGATTCGTCCCTACGACGCAACAGGAACCGTCGGTGAACAGAGCATAGCGTGTTTCCTCTGCTGGCAGCTGGTTGTAGGGCGAGGCTTCTTCAGCCCGGGTCACTGGTTCTTGTTCCTCGTCTGTCACACTAAAACTTTCACCTTCTGGCCAGTTTGTAATTATTTCTAAAATTCCAAGACGATTCAGTTTTCCAATTCGGGCACGCTGTGTAATGAGAGCAATCCATTTGCTCCATGTAGCACTGGTAGCATGGTGAGTGGAGGGAATCTTTCCTCTAAACATCCACCCCAACACCAGCAGTCGGGGTGCCAGGAAGAGCTGTACTTCTGTACCAACCACCTCTGAAGCGGCTTGGACTCCTTCATAGGCGGCCAAGATTTCCTTCTCTGTTGGAGTGTAGTTAGCTTCTGACCCTCTGTAGCTCCGACTCCAGAATCCCAGTGGTCGGCCTCAGGTCTCACCAGGCACCTTCTGCCACAGACTCCAAGACAAACCATGGTTTCCAGCTGCAGAGTATAGCACGTTCTTCACATCTGGTTCTGTTCTGACTGGGCCAAGGGCCACGCCATGAGTGATTTCCTGCTTAATCTGGGCAAAAGCTTGTTGCTGCTCAGGGCCCCAGTGGAAGTTGTTCTTTTTTCGGGTGACCAGATAAAGAGGACTCACAATCTGACTGTACTCAGGAATATGCATCCTCCAGAAACCTATGGCACCTAAGAAAGCTTGTGTCTCCTTCTTGTTGGTTGGTGGGGACATATCTGTGATCTTGTTGATGACATCAGTAGGAATCTGGCGCCGTCCATCTTCCCACTTCACTCCCAAGAACTGAATATTCTGAGCAGGTCCCTTAACTTTATTCTTCTTGATAGCGAAGCCGGCTTTCAGGAGGATTTGAATAATTTTCTCTCCTTTCTCAAACACCTCCGCTGCTGTGTTTCCCCATACAATGATGTCATCAATATATTGTAAATGTTCTGGAGCTTCACCTTTTTCTAGTGTCATCTGGATCAGTCCATGACAGATGGTAGGACTGTGCTTCCACCCCTGGGGCAGTCGGTTCCAAGTATATTGCACACCCCTCCATGTAAAGGCAAACTGAGGCCTGCATTCTGCTGCTAGAGGAATGGAGAAAAAGGCATTGGCGATGTCGATAGTGGCGTACCACTTTGCTGCCTTGGACTCCAACTCATACTGCAACTCCAGCATGTCCGGCACGGCAGTGCTCAACGGTGGGGTCACTTCATTCAATGCCCGGTAGTCCACAGTTAATCTCCATTCTCCATCAGACTTGCACACAGGCCACATGGGGCTATTGGAGGGTGAATGAGTTTTACTGACCACCCCTTGGGTCTCTAGCTCTCGAATCATCTTATAGATGGGAACCACAGCATCTAGAGTTGTTCTGTATTGCCGGCGATGTACTATTGAGGTGGTAATCGGTACCCTCTGCTCCTCTACCTTCAGGAGTCCCACGGCAATTGGATTCTCACACAATCCAGGCAGGGTGTTCAGCTGCCGGATTCTTTCTGCCATCACAGCTGCTATCCCAAATGCCCATTTGAATCCCTTTGGGTCCTTAAAATACCCGCTTCGAAGGAAATCTATTCCTAAGATACATGGGGCCTCTGGGCCAGTCACAATTTGGTATCTTTTCCACTCTTTTCCTGTTAAACTCACTTCAGCTTCAACCAAGGTAAAGTCCTGTGATCCACCTGTAACACCAGCAATAGAGACAGATTCTGCCCCCACGTATCCTGATGGGAATATGGTGCATTGTGCACCGGTGTCAACCAAGGCTTTATACTTCTGTGGTTTCAATGTGCCAGGTCACCGAATCCACACAGTCCAGAATACACGATTCTCCCTGGCCTCACCCTGGCTAGAGGCAGGGCCTAAGCCTGTTTATCCTTTTTTACGGGGGCATAGGTCTTAGAAGTTCCTTCCAGCGGATCAGACATGTCATCATCCTCCTCGTACTTGGCGTTGTGGTTCCGAGCGACTGGAGCTGTTCTCTTTCTGGTTGAACCTTCTCTTCGGGTCTTGTCTTCTTTCAAATCCTGCACCTGTTGTGCCAGAGCAGCCGTAGGTTTTTCGTCCCAATGCTTCATATTCTCTCCGCAATCACGTAGGAAGAACCACAAGTCAGCACGTGGAGTATACCTCTTCTCACCATCAGAGAAACGCCTGCGTTGGGTGCCGGGACGCCCAATTTGCACAGCTGAGATTTGGAGGAGGTCCTCCTTAATCTCTTCTCTGAGCTTCTTATGATTTTCCTCGACCTTATCCTCCAAATTCTGTAAACGAGTTTCCACGGCTGCAATTCTAGCATGGGTTGGGCCATGTACAGTGTTGGCATATGCCCGGAGCTTCTTCGCCATGTCGAGCACGGTCTCATACATTTCTTCCCGCTTCATTATTGCTAGAGTAAAAGCGTGCTCAGATGGCCCAAGCCGCACAAGTTTCCTCCACATGACCAGTGTGCATGGTACCAGGTCTGGGTTTCTAGTTGTTATGTCGTCCGAAAAAATCATTTCTGCTACTGCCATCTCTCTTAGATGTTGGACCCCTTGCTCAGTGGTTCTCCATCGGGTCTGCTGCATATATAAATCGTCCGCACACAGATATCTTTGTGCCACGCCATCCAGGACCCGGGCCCAGAGGCTCTGAGGATTAGCTTCCCTCATCACACCTTGGTCGATGACCGGGTCATGGGACAGAGACCCCAAATGCCTCGCTTCGGTGCCATCCAATACTGTAGCCTCTCCTGCCGCGTCCCAGAGGTGAACGAGCCAGCTGATAATAGATTCGTCAGGTCGCCGGGTGTAGTCCTTTCTTAACCCACGAAGATCCTTTATGGAAAGCAACTCATTGTTGGCCTCTGCTCTCATACCAGTTGTTTTGGCTCCTGATTTTATATCAGGAGGTGTTGAGGGTCCCTCTCCAGCATCATCATCATCATCATCCAGTGGCCTATCAGTCTTCTTAGTGCACTTCCCACCCCTCTTGCTAGCAGCAACAGCCATTGGTTGAGGTGTATTATCCAGTTTAGCTGCTGGCTTTAGTCCTAGGGGGGTGGTATCAACTTGAGTGGCTGGGATGGTAGGTAATTTATCTCCCTGGTTCCTTTCCTCTGTGTCTCGCTCTATACTGTCTAGCAAAGTACGATAGGCATGTGCCAGGGCCCAGCTTACTGTAATAACCCTTCTCTCTTTAGGGCTAGCTTGACACTTCTTTTTTAAATACTTTGCCACCTTAATGGGATCCTGAATCTGTTCAGGTGGAAATTCCCAGATTATGGGGTCAGAAAGTTCCTTTAAAACCTGGCCCATTTCTTCCCATTTTCCATTCCATTCGGGGTTCTTTCTGCTTAACTTGACTCCTAAATCAGGAGTCTTCTCAGCCCCTTTAGAAATCTCAGCCCTTATTCTGTACAAACTGAAGACAGTATAGCTGAAACTCAGCAAATTAATTGCCAGAAAGATGGTCTCTTTGATATTCAGGGAGATCTGAATGTTTTCTACTAAGGATGCAACCAATTCAGAAGAGAGGAAGGGAAACAGAGGCAGAAAATCCTCCTTGCCTGCCTCTCCTCTAATAAACAGCACCAACCATGAGGTATACTTTCCTGTGGCCGATTCCAACATTCTTATAACCCTCCTGCATATCATCACCACCAAGCCTAGCCCAATGAGTATTTTTGTTAATGCCCCTTTAATACAAAAACTGCGTATTAAAGACAGCATCGGGGCTATTTCCGGATAAGCAAATAGTCCTAATGACCACAATGGTATCAGTACTTCAAAGAAACCCATAGACCATATATGCAGGCAGACTCCCACAACCAAAGACATCATAGATTCAACAGACATCATACCGATTCCAGCCATCAAAAACAGAATATTATTATTATAAAAAATTTTTTCCACTTTTTTTCCTGCCTCCCCGTATGGGCCACCAAATTATTTGTCCCAGTTTAGGACAAATTAGGAAAAAAAAACCTCCTAAAGAACTCAGAAAGGATTCTTTCCAGGGGGAAAGTGGAAAAAACTTGTTTATTGACAAAACACAAGAAAAAACACTTCCCAGTCAGACCCGGATGGAAAACAAAACGAATTTCACCGAGGCAGCGAGACGAACTCGGAGATCTCCGCTGGGAAGGGCAGCAGAGCTTCTTTGGCAAGCTTCCAGCAGCAATCTCTGAGGTTCAGATGTGTCCCCTCTGGAAGCCGGTTCTGATCTTGGGGGGGAAAAGGGAGGGGGAAAGAGGGGCAGCAAAGCCAAGCTGGGGGGTAGCAGCCAAGCTGGGGGGTAGCAGCAGAAGCTGGGGGTAGCAGAGCAAGCTGGGGGGTAAGCAGCTAAGCAGCCGCCACAGCCGAGCAAAAGCCAAAGCCCGGGGGGCCGGCAGCTCCGTGGGCGGGGCAGGAAGAGGAGCTAGTCATAACATAAACTTCAACCTAGAACAGCCAGGTAGACCTGGTCTTTGGCGGTCGCCCCGGAGAGGGGTACACCTGTTCACCGTGGCGCCGCAGGCCGCTGCTGCGCCCTCCCCGCCAACGGCAGGCGGATGCCGCCGGCCGGTCAACCCCAGAGCCGGGTAGACCTGGTAACAAGCGGCTGCCCCGGAGAACGGTAGACCTGTTCACGCCGGCGCCACAAGCCGCTGCAGCGCCCTCCCCGCCGGCGGCAGGCAGATGCCGCTGGCCGGCCAGCCGGCCCCGGATCCAGGTAGACCTGGTCTCTGGCAGTCGCCCCGGAGAGGGGTACACCTGTTCACCATGGTGCCGCAGGCCGCTGCTGCACCCTCCCCGCCAACGGCAGGCGGATGCCGCCGGCCGGTCAACCCCAGAGCCGGGTAGACCTGGTAACCAGCGGCTGCCCCGGAGAAGGGTAGACCTGTTCACGCCGGCGCCACAAGCCGCTGCAGCGCCCTCACCGCTGGCGGCAGGCAGATGGCGCCGGCCGTACGGCCAGCCCCGGAGCCGGATAGACCTGGTCTCTGGCGGTCGCCCCGGAGAGGGGTACACCTGTTCACTCCGGCGCTGCGGGCCGCTGCGGCGCCATCCCATCTGGTGTCAGGCGGATGCCGCCGGCTGGCAAGCTGGCCACGGAGCCGGGTAGACCTGGTCTCCGGCTGCTGCCCCGGGAGAAAGGTAGACCGGTTCACCACTGTGCCGCGGGCTGCTGCAGCGCCCTCCCCGCCGGTGGCAGGCAGGTGCCGCCGGCCGGCCGGCCGGCCCCGGAGCCGGGTAGACATGGTCTCCAGAGGTCGCCCAGGAGAAGGGTAGACCTGTACACCAGGGCGCCGCAGGCCGCTGCCGCGCGCTCCCGCCAGCGGCAAGTGGATGCCGCGGGCCGGCCGGCCGGCCAGGAGCTGGGTAGACCTGGTCTCCGGTGGCTGCCCTGGAGAAAGGTAGACCTGCTCACGCCACGCCGCAAGGCGCTGAAGCGCCCTCCCGCCGGCGGCAAGCTGATGCCGCCCCGTGCGCCAGCCGCCCCGGAGCTGTGTAGGCCTGGTCTCCGGTGGCCGCCGGAAAAGGGTAGACCTGTTCACTACGGCGCCGCGGGCCGCTGCAGCGCCCTCCCCGCCGGCAGCAGGCGGATGCCGCTGGCCGGCCCGGCCAGCCCCGGAGCCAGGTAGACCTGATCTCTGGCGGCCGCCCTGGTGAAGGGTAGACCTGTTCACCCGGCGCCGTGGGCCGCTGCAGCGCCCTCCCCGCCGGCGGCAGGCGGATGCCACCGGCCGGCCAGCCGGCCCCGAAGCCGGGTAGACCTGGTCTCCGGTGGCCGACCCGCAGAACGGTAGACCTGTTCACCGCGGCGCCAGCGGCCGCAGCAGCACCCTCCCCGCGAGCAGATGCCGCTGGCTGGCTGGCCAGCCCCGGAGCCAGGTAGACCTGGTCTCTGGCGGCCGCCCTGGTGCCGGGTAGACCTGGTCTCCGGCGGCCGCCCCGGAGAAAGGTAGACCTGTTCACGCCGGTGCCGCAAGACGCTTCTGCGCCCTCCCCGCGAGCAGATGCCGCTGGCTGGCTGGCCAGCCCCGGAGCCAGGTAGACCTGGTCTCTGGCAGTCGCCCCGGAGAGGGGTAGACCTGTTCACCCCGGCTCCGCGGTCCGCTGCAGCGCCCTCCACGCCGGTGGCAGGCGGATGCTGCCGGCCGGCCGGCCGGCCCCAGAGTCCAGTAGACCTGGTCTCCGGCGGCCGCCCCGGAGAAGTGTAGACCTTTACACCCCAGCGCGGCGGGCCGCGGCAGCGCCCTTCCCCCCGGTAGCGGAAGGTCGATCCCGCCTTCCGGCCAGCCCCGGATCCGGGTAGACATGGTCTCCAGAGGTCGCCCAGGAGAAGGGTAGACATGTTCACCACCACGCCACGGGCCGCTGCAGCGCTCCACACCGGCGGCAGGCGGATGCTGCCGGCCGGCCGGCCCCGGAGCCGGGTATAGCTGGTCTCCGGTGGCCGACCCGCAGAACGGTAGACCTGTTCACCGCGGCGCCGACGGCCGCAGCAGCGCACTCCCCGCGGGCAGATGCTGCCGGCCAGCCGGCCGGCCCCGGAGCCAGGTAGACCTGGTCTCCGGCGGCCAACGGAGAATGGTAGACCTGTTTACACGGGCGCCGTGGGCCGCTGCAGCGCCCTCCTCTGCGGCGGTAATCGGATGCCGCCGGCCGGCCGGGCCAGCCTAGGAGCCAGGTAGACCTGATCTCTGGCGGCTGCCCTGGTGAAGGGTAGACCTGTTCACCCCGGGCGCCGTGGGCCGCTGCAGTGCCCTCCCGCCAGCGGGAGGCGGATGCTGCCGGCCGGCCGGCTGGCCCCGGATCCAGGTAGACCTGGTCTCTGGCAGTCGCCCAGGAGAGGGGTAGACCTGTTCACCCCGGCTCCGCGGTCCGCTGCAGCGCCCTCCACGCCGGCGGTAGGCGGATGCCGCCGGCCGGCTGGCCCCGGAGCCGGGTAGAGCTGGTCTCCGGTGGCCGACCCGCAGAAAGGTAGACCTGTTCACCGCGGCGCCAGCGGCCGCAGCAGCGCCCTCCCCGCGGGCAGATGCCGCCGGCCGGCCGGCCCCGAGCCGGGTAGACCTGGACTCCGGCGGCCGCCCCGGAGAAAGGCAGACCTGTTCACCCGGGCGCTGCGGGCCCCTGCAAGGCCCTCCTTGCTGGCAGCAGGCGGATGCCGACCGCCGGCTGGCCGGCCTCGGAGAAGGGTAGACCTGTTCGCCCCGGCGCTGCGCGCCGTTGCAGCGCCCTCCCGTCGGCGGCAGGCGGATGCTGCTGGTTGGCCGCCAGGCCCCGGAGTCAGGTAGACCTGGTCTTTGGAGGCCGATGCGGGAAAAGGTACACCTGTTCACGCCGGCGCCGTGGGGCACTGCAGCGCCCTCCTCTCTGACAGCAGGAACATGCCCTTGGCAGGCCGGCCGGCCCCAGAGCCAGGTAGACCTGGACTCTGGGGGCCGCCCCAGAGAAAGGCAGACCTGTTCACCCGGGCGCCGCGGGCCGCAGCAGCGCCCTCCCCGCCTGCAGGAGGCGGATGCCGCTGGCCGGCTGGCCAGCCCCGCAACCAGGTAGACCTGGTCTCTGGCGGCCGCCCTGGTGAAGGGTAGACCTGTTCTATCCGGCGCCGTGGGCCGCTGCAGCGCCCTCCCCGCCAGCGGCAGGCGAATGCCGCCGGCCGGCCGGCTGGCCCCGGAGCTGGGTAAACCTGGTCTCTGGCGGCTGCCCTGGTGAAGGGTAGAACTGTTCACCCCGGCGCCGTGGGTTGCTGCAGCGCCTTCGTCGCCAGCAGCAGGTGAATGCCACCGGCCGGCCGGCCGGCCCCGGAATCAGGTAGACCTGGTCCCTGGCGGCCGCCCCGGAGAATTATAGACCTGTTCACCACCATGCTGCGCCTCGCTGCAGCGCCGGAGGAAGGCGGATTACGCCGGCCGGACGGCCAGCCCTAGACCTGGGTAAACCTGGTCTCCGGCGGCCGCCCCGGAGAAAGGTAGACCTGTTCACCACCGCGCAGCAGGCCGCTGCAGCGCCCTCCCTGCTTGCGGCAGGCGGATGCCGACGGCCGGGCGGCCGGCCCCGGATCTTGGCAGACGTGGTGTCCGGAGGCCGCCCCAAGGAAGGGTACACCTGTTCACCCTGGTGCCGCAGGCCGCTGCAACGCCCTCCCCGCCGGCGGCAGGCAGATGTCGCCGGCTGGCCGGCCGGACCCGTAGTCCCGTAGTCGGGTAGACATGGCCTCCGGAGTTCGCCCAGGAGAAGGGTAAAGATGTTCACCTCGGCCTTGCGGGCCGCAGCAGCGCCCTCCCCGCTGCCAGCAGGCGTATTCCGCTGGCTGGCCGTCCAGACCCGGAGCCGGGTATACCTGGACTCTGGCGGCTGCCCTGGTGAAAGTTAGACCTGCTCACCCCGGCGCCACAGGCCGCTGCAGCGCCCTCCTCGCCAGCGGCAGGCGGATGCCACCGGCCGGCCCCGGAACCGGGTAGACCTGGTCTCCGGCGGCCGCCCCGGAGAAAGGTAGACCTGTTCACCCCGGCGCCGCAAGCCGCTTCTGCGCCCTCCCGGTTGGCGGGAGGCGGATGCCGCTGGCCGGCAGGCCGGCCCCAGAGCCGGGTAGACCTGGTCTCTGGCGGCCGCCCTGGTGAAGGGTAGACTTGTTCACCCCGGCTTCGTGGCCCGCTGCAGCGCCCTCCACGCCGTCAGGAGGCGGATGCTGCCGGCCGGTGGGCCGGCCCCAGAGCCGGGTAGACCTGGTCTCCGGCGGCCCCCCCGGAGAAGTGTAGACCTTTTCACCCCAGCGCCGCGGACCGCGGCAGCGCCCTTCCCCCCGGCAGCGGAAGGTGGATCCCGCCTTCCGGCCAGCCCCGGACCCGGATAGACCTGGCTTCTGGCGGCTGCTGTGGGGAAGGATAGACTTGTTCACCATCACGCCGCGGGTCGCTGAAGCGCCATCCCCTTTTGGCGGAAGGCGGATTCCGCCGGCCGTCATGCCGGCCCCAGACCCGGGTAGACCTGGTCGCCGGCGGCCGCCCCTGAGAAATGTAGACCTGCTCACCCTGGCGCCACGGGCCGCTTCCGCGCCCTCCCGGCTGGCAGCAGGCAGATGCCGCTGTCCGGCCAGCCGGCCCCTGAGCCGGGTAGACCTGGTCTCCTGCGGCCGCCCCGGAGAAGGGTAGACCTGTTCACGCCGGCGACGCAAGCCGCTTCTGCGCCCTCCCCGCTGGCAGCAGGCAGATGCCGCTGTCCGGCCAGCCGGCCCCTGAGCCGGGTAGACCTGGTCTCCTGCGGCCGCCCCGGAGAAGGGTACACCTGTTCACCCCGGCGCCGTCGGGCGCTGCAGAGCCCTCCTGTCTGACGGCAGGCGGATGCCGCCGGCAGGCCGGCCGGCCCCAGAGCCGGGTAGACCTGGTCTCCGGTGGCCGACCCGCAGAACGGTAGACCTGTTCACCGCGGCGCCGCCGGCCGCAGCAGCGCCCTCCCCGCCGGCAGCGGGCAGATGCCACTGGCCGGCCGGCCAGCCCCTGAGCCAGGTTGACCTGGTCTCTGGCGGTCGGCCCGGAGAAGGGTAGACCTGTTCACCCCGGCGCCGTGGGCCGCTGCATCGCCTTCCCAGCCAGCGGCAGGCGGATGCCGCCGGCCGACCCCGGAACCGGGTAGACCAGGTCACCTGTGGCCGCCCCGGAGAAAGGTAGACCTATTCACGCCGGCGCCGTAAGCCGCTGCAGCGCCCTCACCGCTGGCGGCAGGCAGATGCCGCTGGCCGGCCAGCCGGCCCCGCAGCTGTGTATACCTGGTCTCCGGCAGTCGCCCCGGAGAAAGGTAGACCTGTTCACCATGGCGCCGCAGGCGGCTGCAGCGCCATCCCCGCCGGCGGCAGGCGGATGCCGCCGGCATGCCGGCCGGCCCCAGAGCTGGGTAGACCTGGTCTCCGGCAGCCGCTCCGGAGAAGGGTAGAATTTTTCGCGATGGCGCCGCGAGCCGCTGAAGTGCCCTCCCCGCTGGCGGCAGGCAGACGCCGCCGGCCTGCCGGCCGGCCCAGCATCCAGCTAGACCTGGTCTCTGGCGGACGCCCCGGAAAAGGGGTACATCTGTTCACCCTGGCGCCGTGGGGCGCTGGAGCGCCCTGCTCTCCGATGGCAGGCAGATGCTGCCGGCAGGCCGGCCGGTCCCGGAGCCGGGTAGACCTGGTCTCCGGCGGTCGGCCCGGAGAAGGGTAGACTTGTTCACCCCGGCACCGTGGGCCGCTGCAGCGCCCTCCCCGCTGCCAGCAGGCGGATGCCGCTGGCCGGCCGGCCGGCCCCAAAGCCGGTTAGACCTGGTCTCCGGCGGTCTCCCAGGAGAAGGGTAGACCTGTTCACTTCGGCGCCACGAGCCGCTGCAGCGCTCTCCCCGGGCGCGGCAGGCAGGTGCCGACGGCCGGCAAGCCGGCCAACCCCAGAGCCGGGTAGACCTTGTCTCTGGAGGCCGCCCCGGAGCAGGGTAGACCTGTTTACTCTGGTGCCGCGGGCCGCTGCAGCGCCCTCCCAGCCAAGAACAGGGGGCTGCCGCCGGCCGGCCGGCCCCGAAGCCAGGCAGACCTCGTCAAGACGGCCGCCCCGGAGAAGGGTAGATCTGTCCACCCCAGCTCTGCGGGCCGCTGCAGCGCCCTCCCCTCTGGCGTCAGGCGGATGCCGCCAGCCGGCCATTGGGCCCCATAGCCGGGTAGACCTGGTCTCCAGCGGCCTCCCCGGAGAAAGGTAGACCTGTCCACCCCGGCGCCACGAGCCGCTGCAGCGCCCTCCCCGTTGGCGGCAGGCGGATGCCGCCGGATTGCTGGCTGGCCCTGGAATCGGGCAGACCTGGTCCCTGACGGCCGCCCCGGAGAAGGATAGACCTGTTCACCACCACGCTGAAAGCTGCTGCACCGCCCTCCCCGCCTGCGGAAGGCGGATGCCGACGGCCGGCCGGCCCCGGAGCCGGGTAGACCTGGTCTCAGGCGGCCGCCCGGAGAAAGGTAGACTTGTTCACGTCGGCGCCGCAAGTCGCAGCAGCGTCCTCCCCGCCGGCAGAAGGCGGATGCCGCTGGCCGGCCGACGGGCCACGGAGCCGGGTAGACCTGGTCTCTGGCAGCCGCCCTGGTGAAGGGTAGACCCGTTCACCCCGGCGCCGAGGGCCGCTGCAGCGCCCTCCCCGCTGACGGCAGGCAGATGCCTACGGCCGGCCAAACGGCCCCGGATCCGGGTGACCTGGTATCCGGCGGCCGCCCCGGAGAGGGTAGACCTGTTCAAACGGGCGCCGTGGGCCGCTGCAGCGCCCTCCTCTCCGGTGGTTGGTGGATGCCGCCGGCCAGCCGGCCGGCCCCGGAGCCAGGTAGACCTGGTCTCTGGCAGTCGCCGGGGAGAAAGGTACACCTGTTCACCCTGGCGCCGCAGGCCGCTGCTGCGCCCTCCCCGCCGGCAACCGACGGATGCAGCCGGCTGGCCGGCCGGCCGCAGAACCGTGTAGACCTGGTCTCCGGCGGCCGCCCCGGAGAAAGGTAGACCTGTTCACCACCGTGCTGCAAGCCGTTGCAGCGCCCTCCCCGCTTACGGCAGGCGGATGCCGACGGCCGGCCGTCCAGCCCCGGATCCTGGTAGACCTGGTCTCCGGCGGCCGCCCCGGAGAAGGGTAGACCTTTTTATGCCGTAGTCGCAAGTTGCTGCAGTGCCCTCCCCGCTTACAGCAGGTGGATGCCGCCGGCCGGCCGGCCGGCCCCGGAGCCAGGTACACCTGGTCTCTGGCGGTCGCCTCAGAGAGGGGTACACCTGTTCACACTGGTGCCGCTGGCCGCTTCTGCGCCCTCTCCTCTCTTGCGGTAGGTGGATGCCGCCGGCCGGCCGGCCGGCCCCAGAGCCGTCTAGACCTGGTCTCCAGTGGGCACCCCGGAGAAGGGTCGACCTGTTCACCACCACGCCGCGGGTCGCTGCAGCGCCATCCACTTCCGGCGGAAGGTGGTTTCCGGCGGCCGGCGGGCCAGCCCTAGACCGGGTGGACCTGGTCTCCGGCAGACGCCTCGGAGAAGGGTAGACCTGTTCACCCCGGCGCTGCGGGCCGCTGCAGCGCCCTCCCCTCTGGTGTCAGGCGGATGCCGCCGGACGGCCAGCCAGCCACGTAGCCGGGTGGACCTGGCCTCCGGCAGCCACCCCGGAGAAGTGTAGACCTTTTCGCCCCGGAGCCGCGGGCCGCTGCAGCGCTCTCGCCGGAGGTGGCAGGCGGATCCCGCTGACCGGCCGGCCCGGAGCCGGGTAGACCTGGTCTCAGGCGGCCGTCCCGGAGAAAAGTAGATCTGTTCACGCTGGCGCTACAAGTTGCTGCAGAGTCCTCCCCGTCGGCGGCAGGCAGATGCCGCCGGCCGGCCGCCCTGTCCCGGATCTAGGTAGACCTGGTCTCCGGCAGTCGCCCCGGAGAGGGGTACAGCTGTTCACCCTGGCGCCGCAGGCCGCTGCTGCACCCTCCCCACCGGCGGCAGGTGGATGCCGACGGCCGGCCGGTCGGCCCCAGAGAAGGCTAGACCTGTTCACCCCGGCGCTGCACGCCGGTGCAGCGCCCTCCCCGTCGGCGGCAGGTGGATGCCGCCAGCCGGCCGGCTGGCCCCTGGAACCGCAAAGACCTGGTCTCCGGAGGTCGCCCAGGAGAAGGGTAGACCTGTGCAGCAGGGCGCCGTGGGCCGCTGCCGCGCCCTCCACGCCAACGGCAGGCGGATGCTGCTGCCCGGCCGGCCAGCCCCGGAGCCAGGTAGACCTGGTCTCTGGCGGCCGCCCGGGTGAAGGGTAGACCTGTTCACCCCGGCGCCGTGGGCCGCTGCAGCGCCATCGCCGCCGGCTGAAGGCGGATGCTGCCGGCCGGCCGGCCGGCCCCGGGACCGGGTAGACGTGGTCTCCAGCGGCCGCCCCGGATTTGGGTAGAATTGTTCACCCCTGCGCCGTGGGCCGCTGCAGCGACCTCCCGTCCGGCTTCATGTGGATGGCAACGGCCGGCCGGCCGGCCCAGGAGCCGGGTAGACCTGGTCTCCGGCGGCTGCCCCGGAGAAAGGTAGACCGGTTCACCCTGGCGCCGGCGGGCGCTGCAGCGCCCTTCTCTCCGGCGGCAGGTGGATCCCGCCGGCCGGCCGGCCAGGGACCCGGGTTGACCTGGTCTCCAGCGGCCACCCTGGAGAAGGGTAGAACTGTTCACCACCGCGCTATGGCCCGCTGCAGCACCCTCCCCTTCCGGCGGAAGGCAAATGCCGCTGGCTGGCTGGCCGGCCTCAGAACTGGGCAGACCTGGTCTACGGCGGCCACCCAGGAGAAGGGTAGAGAGCAGGGCCGCGGGCCGCTGCAGAGCCCTTCTCCAAGGCAGCAGGCGGATGCTGCCGGCCGGCCGGCCGGCCTTGGAGCCGGGTAGACCTGGTCTCCGGCAGCTGCCCCGGATAAGGATAGACCCGTTGACCTCGGCGCCGCGGACCGCTGTAGCGCCCTCCACGCCGGCAGCAGGCGGATGCTGCCAGCCGGCCATCCGGCCTTGGAGACGGGTAGACCTGGTCTCCGGCGGCCGCCCCGGAGAAATGTAGACTTGTTTACGTCGGCTCCGTGGGCCGCTGCAGCGCCCTCCCCGCCGGTGGCAGGTGGATGCCACCGGCCGGGTGGCCGGCCCCGGAGCCGGGTACACCTGGTCTCCGGCGGCCGCCCCGGAGAAGTGTAGACCTGTACACCCTGGCAGCGCGGGCCGCTGCAGCGCCCTCCTCTCCGGCGTGAGGCGGTTTCCGCCGGCTGGCCGGCTGGCCCCGGAGCCGGAAAAACCTGGTCTCCGGCGGCCGCCTCGGAGAAGGGTAGACCAGTTCACCCCGGCGCCGAGGGCTGTTGCAGCGCCCTCGCTGGCGTCGGCAAGCGGATCCCGCCAGCCAGCCGGCCACAGACCAGGGTACACCTGGTCTCCAGCGGCCGCCCCGGTGAAGGGTAGACCTTTTCACGAACGTGCCGCGGGCCGCTGCAGCACCCTCCCCTTCAGGCGGAAGGCGGATGATGCCGGCCTTCCGGCCGGCCCTGAAACCAGGTAGAAATGGTCTCCGGCGGCCGCCCCGGAGATGGGTAGACATTTTCACATCGGCGCCGCGGGCCGCTGCAGCGCCCTCCCTGTTGGCAGCAGGCAGATGCCGCCGGGGCGGCCGGCCGGCCCTGAAGCCGGTTTGACCTGGTCTCCGGCAACCCCCCGGAGAAAGGTAGACCTGTTCACGCTGGCGCCGCAGGCCGCTGCAGCCTCCTCCTTTCCGGCGGCAGGCGGATGCCGACGGCCTGCTGGCCGGCCCTAGAGCCGGGTAGACTTGGTCTCCGGCGGTTGTCTTAAAGAAGGGTAGACCTGTTCACCCCTGCGCAGAGGGCCGCTGCAGCGCCCTCCTCTCATGCGGTACTTGGATGCTGCCGGCCGGCCAGCCGGCACCGCAGCCGGGTAGACCTGGCCTCCGGCGGCCGTCCTGGAGAAGCGTAGACCTGTTCACCCCGGCACCGCAGGCCGCTGCAGCGCCCTTCCCTGCCGGCTGTAGGCAGGTGCCGCCAGCCTGCCGGCCGGCCCCACAGCCAGGTAGACCTGGTCTCCGGCGGCCGCCCCGGAGAAGGGTATACCTGGTCACCCCGGAGCCGCGGGCCTCCGCAGCGCCCTCCCTTCTTGCGTCAGCCGGATGCCGCCGGCCGGCCGGTCGGCCCCGAGGCTGGAAAGACATGGTCTCCGGCGGCCGCCCCCAAGAAGGGTATACATGTTCGCCTTGGAGCCGCAGGCTGCAGACGCGCTCTCGCCAGCCGCGGCAGGTGGATCCCGCCCGCCGGCCGGCCACGGACCCTGGTAGACCTGGTCTCCGGCAGCTGCCCCGTATAAGGATAGACCTCTTGACCCTGACGCCGCGGGCTGCTGCAGCGTCCTCCCCACTGGCGTCAGGTGGATGCTGCCGGACGACCGGCCGTCCTCGGAGGTGGGTATACCTGGTCTCCGGCGGCCACCCCAGAGAAGGGTAGAACTGTTCACCCCGTGGAACAGAGAACACACGGGTTAGGGGGAATAAAAGGGTATTTATTGAAAAGGCCTCCAAGGCCACACCTCGGCAGTCACAGTGCCACAGCGTGGCCCCTGCCCTGTCCGAGTGGCTCTCAGGTGGAAGGAAAGAGAGAGAGGTCACATGATTTTACACTTCTTATAAGCTCTGGCCATCCAATCAACAGTTTCAATTTGTAGGATGTCATTTCCCTTTTCTCCTGGCCGAATCGTCCTCTTCTCATATTGTTTATACTCAAGGCCTGGAGCCTAAAGACAACTGTCCTTGAAGTCCATAGCTGGCATCAGACCGCTGCGTCTTCACCACTCCAAGCACCACAGAGCACACTCATGCAGAACAGAAAACTCTCAGATCTAAAGGCATCATTCCCCCCTTTAGAGGCTTGACAAGGCCTCTACACCTTGTCAAGTCTCTATTCTAAATTTTACTAACAACGAAAACTTAATGACTTATCAGTGTCTAACATCAACAATATAAGTATCTAATATCAAATACATACTAATAAATGAGCTTAATAAACATCTAACAAAATAATATCTTACACAATCAGATATTGTCTAAAGAAAAATAGTAATTAAACGCAAAGGAAGAATCACTTAAAATACATTATCGTTAATGTCAGTCTTTGTAGTCTTTGTTGTGACAATTGTTCTGGAGCTGAGGCTTTCTTAATTCTGGAGTAGTGAATCCAGGGTCCTCTGTCAGCGACTTTGACTGCGGTAAAAGTTGTCAGCAGGACTTTAAATAGTCCTTTCCACTTGGCTTGCAGCGGATCACTGTCCCACCATTTCACATAGACCCAGTCTCCAGGCTGGAATGGATGTGCGGGTGTGTCTAGTCCTAGGGGTCTGGATAGCACAATGTGACTCTGAAGCTTCTGTAAAGTAGAACCTAAAGCCATTAAATAACGCTGCAAATCACATCTTCCCTTCAAATGAATTTCGCCTGGAATATGTGGACTTTGATATGGTCTGCCGTACAATATTTCATAGGGACTGATGTTACCTCTCCGCCTCGGCTGGATGCGAATTCTCAGTAAAGCTATAGGTAGGGCCTGAACCCATGTCATGGATGTCTCCTGACAAATTTTACTAATTTGTCTTTTGAGAGTCCCATTCATACGTTCGACTCTACCACTCGCTTGGGGTCTATAAGGTGTGTGCAGATCCCAAGCAATTCCCAAAATCCGGCTAATGTCCTTAACCACTGTAGCAACAAAGTGTGGTCCCCTATCAGATGATATTCCCAAGGGAACCCCAAACCTCGGAATTATATGGTTAAGCAAAACTTTCACCACCTCTTTGGCTGTATTAGTGCGACAGGGGTAAGCTTCTGGCCATCCACTGAAGGTGTCAACTAATACCAGGATGTACCAGTATCCCTCTTTGCATGGTAACTCCGCAAAATCTATTTGCCAATAATCCCCAGGAAGATCTCCTGCTTTTGTTACTCCTAATACCACTTTCTTTCTTGTGTCAGGGTTGTTTTTACAGCAAATTTCACATTTACTTACTACCGATTGTATAATATCAATCATTCCCTTTCCTATTACTACCTTTCTTAGGTGTTTCAAAAGGTTTTCAACCCCGTAATGTGTGGTTTCATGTTCTCTCTGGGCTAATTCCCGAAGGATCAGGGGTGGGACTACCACCTGGTTCATCGGGGTAACAGCCCACCCACCTTCTGTGATTTCAGCTTTAAGAAATTTTATTAGTTTGTGATCTGCCTGATCATATTTTGGGGTGTACCCTGACAAATCAATCTCTTTTTGTGGAATTACTGCAAGAATACCTTTTTCTGCAATCCTTCTTGCCGTTTTATCAGCAAAACAATTTCCCAATTCTGGAGCAGTTTTCCCCTTTTGGTGACCTCTACAGTGCATGATAGCTACTTCTGTGGGTCTTTTAATGCTTTCTAAGAGGGCAAGTATTTGCTCAGCATGCTTGATTTGATTACCTTGAGCATTCAAAAGTCCTTTTTCTTTCCAGATAGCTCCATGGGCATGGACAACACTGAATGCGTATTTGGAATCAGTCCATACATTTACCTTCTTCCCCTCACTCAGGTCTAGGGCTCTTGTTAGTGCAATTAGTTCAGCTTTCTGTGATGACACGTCTGCTGGCAGGGCCTTTGCCTCGATCACCTTGTCCTGTGTGGTCACTGCATAGCCTGTCATCCTTTTACCATTTCTCATGAAGCTGCTTCCATCAGTAAAAAGCTCCCAATCTGGATTCTCCATGGGCACATCTTTCAGATCTGGTCGGCTGGAATAGACCTCTTCAATTATCTGCAAGCAGTCATGCTCTGGCTCATTGTCAATTAAAATGGAGGACAGAAACATAGCGGGGTTAACAACAGAAGTTGTCTTTAAGGTAACATCATCTTGCTCTAACAACAGTGATTGGTATCTCAGCATCCGGCTGCCAGACAACCAATGTTCCCCTTTTTGTTCAAGGACAGCTGCTACAGCATGGGGTACATACACTACAATATGTCGCCCAAGGGTAAGCTTTCGGGCCTCCTGGATTAAAATAACAGTGGCTGCCACGGCCTTTAGGCACCCTGGCCAACCTTGCGCAACATTATCCAGCTGCTTAGAAAAGTAGGCCACAGCTCTCCGCTGGTTTCCGAGACGCTGTGCTAGCACCCCCAAAGCCATATTCTGTCTCTCATGTGTAAAAAGTTCAAAGGGTTTTGTTAGATCTGGTAGTCCCAGTGCTGGAGCTGACATCAGTGAGCGTTTCAGCTGTTTAAAAGCTGCTCTGGTGTGTTCAGTCCATGGAATAATTCCTCTCTCGGCTGCTTTCAACGCCCCATATAGGGGTTTTACCAGGAGTCCATAATCTGCTATCCATAAATGACACCAACCCACCATTCCCAGAAAAGCTTGCATCTCTCTCACTGTATGAGGCTCTGGGAGTTGACAGATAGCTTCTTTCCTTTCCTTGCTGAGTTGTCTGTGTCCCCGGAAGATCTCAAGTCCCAAATAGACGACTGTTTCTTTAGCAATCTGTACTTTGTCTTTAGAGACTCTGTACCCATTAAGTCCCAAAAAGTTTAATAAACTTACAGTGAATCGTATGCAGTCATCCCTGGTCTTGGCTGCAATCAAAATGTCATCCACATATTGAAGAATAACTCCCTCTGGCTCCTGTTTTTTCCAGTCCTCCAATTCCCTCGCTAGCTGGTTCCCAAATATAGTTGGGCTGTTCTTAAAACCTTGGGGTAAAACTCTCCAGGTAAGTTGACATTTCCTTCCTGTCTCGGGATTTTCCCATTCAAAAGCAAAAAGGTCTTGACTATTTTTGTGTATAGGAATGCAGAAAAAGGCATCTTTCAGATCTATAACAGTAAACCACCCTAACTCATCTGTTAGTGTGGTCAAAAGGGTGTAGGGATTGGCTACTACTGGATGTATATCCTCCGTAATTTTGTTAATTGCTCTCAAGTCTTGTACTAATCGGTAACTCTTACCATCCATCTTCTTAACAGCTAGAATGGGGGTATTGAATTTGGACACACATTGCACTAACAAACCATGTTGCAGGAATTTTTCAATTATAGGTACCAATCCCTTACGACTTTCTAATTTTAAGGGGTATTGTTTCTGCCTTACCGGTGTCGCTCCTGGTTTGAGTGCAATACTCACTGGTTCTGCCCGCTTGGATCTTCCTGGGATATCACTGGCCCATACTATCGGATTTACCACACTTTCCACTTCAGTGGGGATTTCACTGCATTTTTCCTGTATAAAGAGTGCAGCAACTTGGACAAATTTAGATTCAGGGATTATAACTTGCACGCCCCTTCCTTTTCTAAATCTAATCACTGCTTCCAATTCTTCAAGCAAGTCCCTCCCCATCAATGGTTTTGGGGAGTTGGGCATGTAAAGGAATTGATGGGTTACCCAATGCTTCCCCAATTTGAATTTTAAAGGTTGGAAAAAAGGCCTTGTTTCAGTTACCCCAGTCGCCCCAACAACATGTACAGTATTGTGACTCAGTTCCCCTTCTAAGGTATTTAACACAGAATATGCTGCTCCGGTATCTACCAAAAACTCAATGTCATCATTCTCCAGCTTAGTCGTAACCAAGGGCTCTGCTGGGGGAGGAGCCCTCGGTCGCCATCACTCAGAGCCTGAGCCACTTGAAGTTTGTACTACTGGGAGTTGGGAAACTGTGGATTTTTCTTTCAACACTGGACAGTCCTTTTTCCAATGTCCCCACTTTTTACAGTATGCACACTGGTCTCTCTCTGTAGGGGAAGCTTTGTTAGATGACTTTTCCTGAGTTGCCTTTTTACTAGGTTGGGGTTTAACCCTTTCAGTTGGACCCCTGTCTCGAAACACCTTCCAGGCAACCTCTAGCAGTTTTTCCATATCTCGAGCTCCCTCTATCTTTTGTAGCTTCCTTCTTATATCATTTGAAGCCTGACCCATAAACAACAGAACCAGATGTGCTTTACCATCAGCTGATTCGGGATCTAAATCAGTATACTTAACAGCGGTTTCTCTTAATCGGTTTAAAAAATCAGTAGGTGATTCATCATAATTTTGTCTTATTTCATAAAGCTTTGACCAATTTATAGCTTTTGGTACCTCATGCTTTAACCCATATACCACAAGGCTTTGATATCGTTTCAATCTTGCCATTTGTTCTGGTATATTTGGATCCCACCCAGGATTTTCAAGGGGGAATATCTGAGTAACCGTACCTTGAAGCAATCCGCTGGCTATGTTTCCCTCCACTGAGGTTATGATGGCTTTATTGACCATTTGTCTCTCAGTGGGATCAAGTAATGTATCTAACATAGAGTTCAAATCTGCCCAGTCGGGGTTCTGTGAATTAATAGCCCGTTCTACTAAATTTGCCACTTTATCTGGGTTCTCTTTATATTTCCCCACAGTAGTTTTCCACTGCTCTAACTCTATAAGGGAATATGGGACTTTCACATATATTGGCCCCTGATTGCCTACTGCTTGTCTTAAAGGGGCTTGCAGAATTGGTTCTCTTTCTTTCTCCCTTCTTGATCTAGTACGCTGGGCAATTGGGCTACATTCTCTGAGGGCTCTTCTTACTATCCTTCCCCTCCTTCGCTTGTTTAAAGCAGCAATAATTTCATCTATTTCATCATCCTCTCCTTCTTCCTCAGAGTCATTTGAATAAGAACTGTCTGAGTCTGTTGTGGCCTGCAGTCTACCTCGGCTGGTCCCCATCCTAGAAAGCACCATACAAGACCTATTGCGATGCCGCTCCCGGGCTGTGGGCCTGCGGTCTTTCAGAGTGTCACCTCCGGCGGCACCTCCCTGGCCTTCGGGGTTGCTATGGTATCTCACAGGCCCGAGGACGGAGGAGGTGCCACGTCCCCTGCGGGAGGTTCCCTCCCCGCCTTCTTTGTAGAAGGCACTGTCTCCCGGCTCCTCCTCTCGGGGGGGTGCCGGGGGCTGTCGGGGCCGTGCCCCCTGCGGCCAGAGCCGGCCTTCCTCCTCTTTCATTGACCCGGGCCCCGCCTGACCCGTGCCCCCCCTTTGCGGGGCTGCGGGAGGAGGGGCTGCTGCCTGGCCCGAGCCCGCGTCCCGCGCAGCCGGGACCGATCCCGCCCTCATGGCCGGTGCCACCAGGTCCATCTCTGATTCCTCTGGACTTTTATATAAAGTACTGAAAGTTGGCTCCTTCTTTTTACCCTTTAAGACTAATATATGCTCCTTCTCCTTATCTCGGTCCTGCTCGCTGGATAATACCAGAAAGAGCCGGGCATATTTTAACTCTTCAAAAAATCCATCTCCGCGTATTCGAGATATTAAACTTGATATTAATTTCCGATCTAAACTTCCAAACCTAGGCCACGTTTCTCCTTTGTCTAATTCATATGCTGGCCACATTTTCTCGGAGAGTCTAATAAGTCTAGGCTTTGTAAGCATAGACTCCTCCTCAACTAGATTCGCCCAGTTTTTCAATATTAATCCCAATGGGCTGTCTCTTGGAATGCTTCCACTATCGCGTTCAGAGGAGAATGTGCACCCCATTCTGATACCCTAAAATGTGGCAAAACACAAGCTATAGGGACTCGAACTCGCAGCCCTGAGGATCACAGGTCAGATACTAACTAGCCGCACCACGCACTGGCTGCAAGCCAACAATACTACAATTTGAACCTGCTCTTTATGAAGAAAAGAGCAGAACTGTTGTGCTGAGGTTCTCCCAAACAAATTCACACCTTACAAAACTACAAATTGCAAACCACAAATTACAAATTCTCTCAGCACCTAAGTCAGGTGCTAAACAGAATACCCTTTTACCCCGCCACTCACGGTCTCTGTTCCCAGGGTTCTTGGCTCTGATATCCCTGGACCTGCCTTGGACCTTTCCAGAGCTGTTGGCCTCAGTCCAGGGACTTTCCAGATGCCTTGCTCTCCTGCCTGGCCCGCCAAAAACTGTTGCCTTTTTGCGCTGGAACAGAGAACACACGGGTTAGGGGGAATAAAAGGGTATTTATTGAAAAGGCCTCCAAGGCCACACCTCGGCAGTCACAGTGCCACAGCGTGGCCCCTGCCCTGTCCGAGTGGCTCTCTGGTGGAAGGAAAGAGAGAGAGGTCACGAGAGGTCACATGATTTTACACTTCTTATAAGCTCTGGCCATCCAATCAACAGTTTCAATTTGTAGGATGTCATTTCCCTTTTCTCCTGGCCGAATCGTCCTCTTCTCATATTGTTTATACTCAAGGCCTGGAGCCTAAAGACAACGGTCCTTGAAGTTCATAGCTGGCATCAGACCGCTGCGTCTTCACCACTCCAAGCACCACAGAGCACACTCATGCAGAACAGAAAACTCTCAGATCTAAAGGCATCAAAGGGTACACCTGTTCGCCTTGGAGCTGCAGGCCGCTGAAGCACCCTCGCCGGCGGCAGCAGGTGGATCCCACCGGCCAGCCAGCCACGGACCCGGGTAGACCTGGTCTCCAGCGGCCGCCCCGGAGAAGGGTAGACCTGTTCACGTTGGCGCTGCGGGCCGCTGCAGCGCCCTCCCCTCCTGGCGTCAGGCAGATGCTGCCGGATGACCGGCCGGCCACGCACCCGGGTAGACCTGTTCACCACCGGGCCCCGGGCTGCTGCAGTAACCTCCCCAACCGGCGGAGGGCAAATGCCGCTGGCCGGCTGGCCGGCCCCGGAACCGGGCAGACCTGGTCTCCGGCGGCCGCCCCGGAGAAGGGTAGACCTGTTCACCCCGGCGCTGCGGGGTGCTACAGCACCCTCCCCGCCAGCGGCAGGCAGATGCCAAGAGCCAGCCGGTCGGTCCCGGAGCCGGATAGACCTGGACTCCGGCAGCCGTCCCAAAGAAGGGTAGACCTGTTCACCCCGGCGCTGCGGGCCGCTGCAGCGTCCTCAACTCCGGTGTCAGGCGGATGCCACCGGACGACCGGCCGCCCTCTGATCCGGGAAGACCTGGTCTCTTGCGGCCGCCCCAGAGAAGGGTAGACCTGTTCACCCCGGCGCTGCGGGCCGCTGCAGCGACCTCCCCTCCGGCGTCAGGCGGATGCCAACGGCCTGGCGGCCGGGCCTGGAGTAGGATAGACCTGGTCTCCGGTGGCCGCCCTGGAGGAGTGAAGACCTTTTCACCCCGGCACCGCGGGCCGCTGCAGCGCCCTCCCTGCCAGCGGCAAGCGGATGCTGCGGGCCGGCTGGCCGGCCACGCACCCGGGTAGACCTGTTCTCCAGCGGCCGCCCCGGGGAAGGGTAGACCTGTTCACCCCAGCGCTGCGGGCCGCTGCAGCGCCCTTTTCCCAGGCGGCCGGCGGATGCCGCCGGCTGGCCGGCCGGACACGGAGGCGGATAGACCTAGTCTCCGGCGGCCGCCCGGGAGATGCTTAGACCTGTTCACCCAGCGCCTTGGGCCACTGCAGCGCCCTCCTCACCGGCAAGAAGGGGATGTCGCCGGCAGGCCGGCTGGCCCCGGAGCCGGATAGACCTGGTCTCTGGCTGCCGCCCCGAAAAAAAGGTAGACCTGTTCACGCCGGCACTGCGGGCCACTGCAGCGCCCTCCCCGTTGGCGGCAGGTGGATCCCGCCAGCCGGCCGGCCACGCACCCGGGTAGACCTGTACAACAGTGGCCACGCCGAAGAAGGGTAGACCTCTTCACCACCACGCCCCGGGCCGCTGCAGCACCCTCCCCTTCCGGCGGAAGGCATATGCCGCTGGCAGGCCGGCCAGCCCCGGAGCCGGGCAGACCTGGTCTCCGGCAGCCGCCCCGGAGAAGGGTAGGCCTGTTCACCTTGGCGCCGCAGGCCGCTGCTCTGCCCTTCTCCCAGGCGGCAGGCGGATGCCGCCAACTGGCTGGACCCGGAGGCGGGAAGACCTGATCTCCGGCGGCCGCCCCGGAGATGCGTAGACTTGTTCACTCCGGCACCGTGGGCCTCTGCAGAGCCCTCCTCTCCAGCGGCAGGCGGATGCCGCCGTTCAGCCGTCCTGCCCCGGAGCCGGGTAAACCTGGTCTCCGGCGGCTGCCGCGGAGAAAGGTAGAAATGTTTACTTTGAAGCCGCAGGCCACTGAAGCGCCCTCGCTGGCGGCGGCAGGTGGATCCCGCCGGCCGGAGGGCCCCAGGGCCGGGCAGATCTGTTCTCCAGCGGCCGCTCCGGAGAAGGGTAGGCCTGTTTACCACCGCGCCCCAGGCCGCTGCGGCACCCTCCCCTTCCGGCGGAAGGCAAATGCTGATGGCCGGCCAGCCGGCCCCGGAGAAGGGTAGACCTGGTCTCCGGGGGCCGCCCCGTAGAAGGATAGACTTCTTGACTCCACCGCTGCAGCCCGCTGCGGCGCCCTCCTCTCCGGCGGTAAGCGGATGCCCCCGGCCGGCCGGCCCCTAAGCCAGGTAGACATGGTCGGCAACGGCCGCCCCGGAGAAGTGTAGACATGTTCACGCCGGCGCCACGGCCCGCTGCAGCACCCTCCCCGCCGGCGGCAGGTGGATGCCGCCCTACGGCCGGCCGGCCCCGGCCCCGGCTAGACCTTGTCTCCGGCGGCCGCCCTGGAGAAGGATATACCTGTTTACCTTGAAGCCGCAGGCCGCTGAAGCGCCCTCGCTGGTGGCGGCAGGCGGATCACGCCGGCCGGCAGTCCACGTACCCGGATATACCTGGTCTCCAGCGGCCACCCCGGAGAAAGGTAGACCTGTTCAGCACCGCGCCCCGGTCCGCTGTAGCACCGTCCCCTTCCGGTGGAAGGCAAATGCCGCCGGCCAGCCGTCCGGCCCCGGAGCTGGGTAGACCTGGTCTCCGGCGGCCGCCCCGGAGAAGTGTAGACATTTTCACCCCAGTGCCGCGGGCCGCGGCAGCACCCTCCTCCCAGGCGGCAGGCAGATGCCACTGGCCGGCCGGCCGGCCCTGAGAAGGGTAGACCTTGTCTACGGCGGCCGCCCCTGAGAAGGTTAGACCTGTTCACCCCGGCGCCTCGGGCCGCTGAAGCGCCCTCCATGCTGGCGGCAGGCGGATGCCGCCGGCCGGCCGGCTGTCCCCAGATCCGGGTAGACCTGGTCGCGGCGACCGCCCGGAGAAGGGTAGACCTGTTCACGCCGCCGGTGCGGGGCGCTGCAGCGCCTCCCGCCGGCGACAGGCGGATGTCGCGGCCGGCCGGCCGGCCCCGGAGCCGGGTAGACCTGGTCTCCGGCGGCCGCCCGAGAAGGGTAGACCTGTTCACCCCGGCGCCGCGGGCCGCCGCAGTGCCCTCCAGTCCGGCCAGAGGCGGTTGCCGCCAGAGCCGGGTAGACTTGGCGACGGCGGCCTCCTCGGAGAAGGGTAGAGATGTTCACCCCACAGCCAAGGGCCGCTGCAGCGCCCTCGCTGGCGGATACAGGCGGATCCCGCCGGCCAGCTGGCCACAGACCCGGGTAGATCTGTTCTCCAGCGGACGCCATGGAGAACGTTAGACCTCTTCACCCCGGCGCCGCGGGCCGCTGCAGCGCCCTCCTGTCCAGCGCTGGCGGATGCCGCCTGGTAGCCGGCCCCAGAGCCGGCTAGACGTGGTCTCCCGCGGCCGCCCCAGGGAATGGTATACCTTTTGACCACGGCTCCGCGGGCCGCCGGAGTGCCCTCCACTCTGGCGAGAAGCAATTGCCTCCAGCCGGCCGCAGGCCCCGGAGCCGGGTAGACCTGGTCTCCGGCAGCCGATCCGGAGAAGGGTAGACCTGTTAACCCCGGCGTCACGGGCCGCTGCAGCGCCCTCCCTGCCGGCGGCAGGCGGATGCCAACAACGGTCTGCTGGCCCCGGAGCTGGGTACACCTGGTGTCCGGCGGCCGCCCCAGAGAAGGTTAGACCTGTTCACCCCGGCGCTGTGGGCAGCTGCAGCGCCCTCCCCTCTGGTGTCAGGCGGATGCCGCCATACAACCGTCCTCCCTCGGAGCCGGGTAGACCTGGTCTCCGGCGGCCACCTCGAAAAAAAGGTAGACCTGTTCACACCGGTGCTGCGGGTTGCTACAGCGCACTCCCCGCCGCGGCAGGTGGATGCCGCCGGACGGCCGGCCGGCCCCGGAACCGGGTAGACCTGGTCTCCGGCGGCCACCCTGGAGAACGGTAGACCTGTTCACCCCGGCGCTGCGGGCCGCTGCAGCGCCCTCCTCTCCGGCGTCAGGCGGATGCCGCCGGATGACCGGACGTCCTCGGAGCCGGGTAGACCTGGTCTCCGGTGGCCGGCCCAGAGAAGGGTAGACCTGTTCACCCCTGCGCCGCGGGCCGCCGGAGCGCCCTCCTCTCTGGCGTGAGCCGGTTGCCGCCAGCCGGCCGCGGGCCCCGGAGCGGGGTAGACCTGGCCTCCGGCGGCCGATCCGGAGAAGGGTAGACCTGTTTACCACGGCGCTCTGGGCCGCTACAGAGCCCTCCCCTCCGGAGTTAGGCATATGCCGCCGGCCGGACGGCGGGCCCTGAAACCGGGTAGACTTGGTCTCTGGCAGCTGCCCCGGAGAAGGGGAGACCTGTTCACCCCGGAACGCAGGCCGCTGCAGCGCCCTCGCCGGCGACGGCAGGTGGATTCCACCAGCCGGCCGGCCACGCACCCGGGAAGATCTGTTCTCCAGCGGCCGCCCCAAAGAAGGGTAGACCTGTTCACCACCGCACCGCGGGCCGCTGCAGCACCCTCACCTTTTTGGCAGAAGGCAAATGCCGCCGGCCGGGCGGCCGGCCCCGGAGCCGGGTAGACCTGGTCTCCAGGGCCCGCCCCGGAGAAATATAGACCTGTTCACGCTGGTGTCGAGGGCTCCTGCAGCACTCTCCCCTCCGGCGGTAGGCAGACGCCAACGGCCGGACGGACGGCTGCGGAGCCGGGTAGACCTGGTCTCCAGTGGCCGCCCTGGAGAAGGGTAGACCTGTTCACCCCGGAGCCGCAGGCCGCTGCAGCGCCCGACTCCCAGGCTGCAGGCGGATGCCGCTGGCCGGCCGGAACCAAAGGCGGGTAGACCTGGTCTCAGGCGGCCACCCCTGGGAAGATTTGTTCTCTTCGGCGCCGTGGGCCGCTGCAGCGCCCTCTCCGCCGGCGGCAGGCGGATGCTAACGGCCGGCCGGCCGTCTCCGGACCCGGGTAGACCTGGTCTCCGTCGGAGCCCCGGAGTAGGGTACACCTGTTTAATTTGGAGCCGCAGGCCGCTGAAGCGCCCTGTCCGGCGGCGGCAGGTGGATCTAGCCGGCTGGCCTGCCACGTATTCGGGTAGACCGGGTCTCCAGCGGCCACCCCGGAGAAGGGCAGACCTTTTCACCAACGTGTCCAGGGCCGCCGCAGCGCCCTCCCGCCCGGCAGCAGGCGGATGCCGCCGGGCCGGCTGGCAGCCTCCAGAGCCGGGTAGACCTGGTGTCTGGCGGCCGCCCCGGAGAAGGGTTGACCGGTAAACCCTGGAGCCGCGGGCTGCTGCAGAACCATCCCCGCCGGCGGCAGGCGGATGCCGACGGCCGGCTGGACGGCCCCGGAGCCGGGTAGACCTGGTCTTCCGCAGCGGCCCCGGAGACGGGTAGACCTGCTCACCCCAGGGCCGCGGGCCGCTGCAGCGCCCTCCCCGCCGGCGGTAGGGGGATGCCGCCGGCCGGCCGGCTCTGGGGCCGGATAGACCTGTTCTCCGGCGGTTGCCCCGGTGAAGGGTAGAGCTGTTCACCCCGGCGCTGTGGGCCGCTGCAGCGCCCTCCTCTCCGACGGTAAGCGGATGCCCCCGGCCGGCCGGCCGGCCTTGGACCAAGGTAGACCTGGTCTCCTGCGGCCGCCCCGGAGGAGGGTGGACCTGTTCACCTGGGCGCCGCGGGCCGCTGCAACGCCCTCCTCTCTGGCAGCAGGCGGATGCCGACGTTCGGCCTTCCAGCCCCGGAGCCGGGTAAACCTGGTCTCCGGCGCGCGCGCCGGAAAAAGTAGACCTGTTTACCTTGAAGCCGCAGGCCGCTGAAGCGCCCTCGCCAGCGGCGGCAGGTGGATTCCACCAGCCGGCTGGCCAGGCACCCGGGTAGATCTGTTCTCCAGCGGCCGCCCCAAAGAAGGGTAGACCTCTTCACTACCGCGCCCCGGGCCGCTGCAGCACCCTCACATTTACGGCGGAAGGCAAATTCCACTGACCGGGCGGCCGGCCCCGGAGCCGGGTAGACCTGGTGTCCAGGGGCCGCCCCGGAGAAATATAGACCGGTTCACCCCGGTGCCGCCAGCTCCTGCAGCACCCTCCCCGCTGGCGGCAGGCAGATGCCAACGGCCGGACGGCCAGCTGCGGAGCCAGGTAGACCTGGTCACCGGCGGCCGCCCCAGAGAAGGGTAAACCTGTTCACCCCTGAGCCGCAGGCCGCTGCAGCGCCCGCCTCCCAGGGGGCAGGCGAATGCCGCCGGCTGGCCGGAACCAAAGGCGGGTAGACCTGGTCTCTGGCGGCCGCCCCTGGGAAGGGTAGACATGTTCACCTCGGCGCCGCGGCCTGCTGCAGCGCCCTGGAGCCTAGACCTGGTCTCCGGCGGTTAGGCGGATGCTCTCCCTGGCGCCGGCCGGCCCTGGAGCCAGGTAGACCTGGTCTCCGGCCGCCGCCCCGGAGAAGGGTAGACCTGTTCACCCCGGCGCCGAGGGACGCTGCAGCGCCCTCCTCTCCGGCGGCAGGCGGATGCCGCCGGTCGGCCGGCCGGCCCCGGAGCCGGGTAGATCTGGTCTCCGGTGGCCGATCCGGAGAAGGGTAGACCTGTTAACCCACGCGTTGCGGGCTGCTGCAGTGCCCTGTCCGCTGGCGGCAGGCCGATTCCGCCGACTACCCGGCCGGCTTCGCAGCCGGCTAGACCTGGTCTCCGGCGGCCGCTTCGGAGAAGGGTAGACCTGTTCACCCCGGCGCCGCGGGCCGCTGCAGCGCCCTTTTCACAGGCGGCAGGCGGATTTCGCCGGCCGGCCGACCGACCCCGGAGCCTGGTAGACCTGGTTTTTGGCGGCCACCGCGAAAAAAAGGCAGACCTGTTCTCGCCGGTGCCGCGGGCCCCGGCAGCCCCCTCATCGCTGTTGCAGGTGGATGCCGCCGGACGGCCGGCCGGCCCCGGAACCGGGTAGACCTTGTCTCCGGAGGCCGCCCAGGAGAAGTTTAGACCTGTTCACCCCGGCGCTGCGGGCCGCTGCATCGCCCTTCCCATCCAGCGTCAGGCGGATGCAGCCGGACGACTGGTCGTCCTCGGAGCCGGTTAAACCTTGTCTCCGGCGGCCACCCCAGTGAAGTGTAGACCTTTTCACCCCGGCGGTGCGGGCCATTGCAGCGTACTCCCCTCCAGCTTCAAGCGAATGCCGCCGGACGACCGGCCGTCCTCGGAGCCGGGCATACCTGGCCTCCGGCGGCCGCCCCAGAGAAGGGTAGACCTGTTCACCCCGGCGGTGTGGGCTGCTGCAGCGTCCTCCCCTCCGGCTTCAAGCGGATGCCGCCGGACGACCGGCTGTCCTCGGAGCCGAGCATACCTGGCCTCCGGCGGCCGCCCCAGAGAAGGGTAGACCTGTTCACCCCGGCGCTGCGGGCCACTTCAGCGCCCTCCCCTCCGGCGTTAGGCATATGCCTCCGGCCAGCCGGCGGGCCCTGAAACCGGGTAGACCTGGTCTCCGGCAGCCGCCCCGGAGAAGGGTAGACCTGTTCATCCCAGACCGCAGGCCGCTGCAGCGCCCTCGCATGCAGCGGCAGGTGTATCCCGCCGGCCGGCCGGCCACGCACCCGGGTAGATCAGTTCTCCAGCGGCCGCCCCAAAGAAGGGTAGACGTGTTCACCACCGTGCCCCGGGCGGCTGCAGCGCCCTCCTCGCTGGCGGTGGAAGGATACCGACAGCCCGCCGGCCGGCCCTGGAGCAGGGTAGACCTGGTCTCCGTCGGCCGCTCCGGAGAAGGGAAGACCTCTTCACCCTGGTGCCGCAGGGCCGCTGCAGCGCCCTTTTCTAGGCGGCAGGAGGATGCCGCCAGCCGGCCGGCCGGCCCCGGAGATGGGTAGACCTGGTCTCTGGTGGCCACCTCGAAAAAAAGGTAGACCTGTTCACGCCGGTGCCGCGGGCCGCTGCAGCGCCCTCCCCGCCGCGGCAGGTGGATGCCGCCGGCCGGCCGGCCGGCCTCGGAACTGGGTAGACCTGGTCTCCGGAGTTCGCCCCGGAGAAGTGTAGACTTGTTCACCCCGGCGCTGCGGGCCGCTGCAGATACATCCCTTCTGGCGTCAGGCGGATGCCGCTGGACGAACGGCCGTCCTTAGAGCCGGGTAGACCTGGCCTCCGGCGGCCACCCCAGAGAAGGGTAAACCTGTTCACCCCGGCGCTGCAGGCCGCTGCAGCGCCCTCCCCTCCGGAGTTAGGCATATGCCGCCAGGCGGCTGGCGGGCCCCGAAACCGGGTAGACCTGGTCTTTGGCAGCCGCCCTGGAGAAGGGTAGACCTGTTCACCCCGGAACCGCAGGCCGCTGCAGCGCCCTCCTCCCAGGCGGCAGGCGGATGCCGCCGGCCAGCCGGACCCAAAGGTGGATTTACCTGGTCTCTGGCGGCCCCCCCTGGGAAAAGTAGACCTGTTCACCTCGGCACCACGGGCCGCTGCAGCGCCCTCCCCGCTGGCGGCAGGCAGATGCCAAAGGCCGGCCTGCCGGCCCCGGAGCAGGGTAGACCTAGACTCCGGCGGCCGCCCCGAGAAGGGTAGACCTGTTCACCCCAGCGCACCGGGCCACTGCAGCGCCGTCCTCCCAGGCGGCAGGCGGATGCTGCCAGCCGGCCTGCCGGCCCCGGAGAATGGTACACCTGGTCTCCGGTGTCTGCCCCAGAGGAGGGTAGACCTGTTCACCACGACGCTGCAAGCCACTGCAGCGCCCTCCCCTCCAGCGTCAGGCGGATGCCGCCGGCCGGTTGGCCCGCCCCGGAGCCGTGTAGACCTGGTCTCCGGCTGCTAATTCGGAGAAGGGTAGACCTGGTCTCCGGCGGCCACCCCGGAGAAGGGTAGACCTCTTCACTCCGGCGCCGCGGGCCACAGCAGCGCCCTCCCCGCCGGCGGAAGACGGATGCCGCCGGCCGGCCTCCGGCCCTGGAGCCAGGTAGACCCTGTCTCCAGCTGCGGACCCGGAGAAGGGTAGACCTGTTTACCCTGGCGCCACGGGCCGCTGCAGCGCCCTCCCAACCTTCGGCACGTGGATGCTCCTCGCCGGCCGGCCGCCCCAGAGTACAGTAGACCTGTCCACCCCGGCCGGCCCCGGAGAGGGGTAGACCGGGTCTCCGACGGCCGCCAGGAAAAGGGTAGACCTGTTCACTACGGCGCAACGGGCCGTTGCAGCCCCTCCTCTCCGGCGAAAGGCGGATGCCGCCTGTCGGCCAGCCGGGCCCTGAGCCGCGTAGACCTGGTCTCCGGCGGCCGACCCGGAGAAGGGTAGACCTGTTCACCCCGGCGCAGCAGGCTGCTGCGGCGCCCTCCCCGCCGGTAACAGGCGGATGCCGCAGGCCGGCCGGCCTGCCCCGGAGCCGGGTAGACATGGTCTCCGGCGGCCGCACCGGAGAAGGGTAGACCTGTTCACCCAACGGCGCGGGCCGCTGCAGCTCCCTCCCCTCAGGCGGCAGGCGGATGCCGCCAGCCGGCCTGCCGGCCCCAGAGCCGGGTAAACCTGGTCTCCTGCAGCCGCCCTAGAGAAGGGTAGACCTGTTCACCCCGGAGCCGCGGGCCACTGCAGCGCCCTCCCTGCCTGCAACAGGTGGATACCGCCGGCCGGCAGTCCGGCCTCGGACCCAGGTAGACATGGTCTCCGGCGGCTGCCCCAGAGAAGGGCAGACCTGTTCACCCCGGCGCCACGGGCCGCTGCAGCGACTTCCCTATCGGCGGCAGGCGGATGTTGTCGGCCGGCTGGAAGGCCACGGAGCCAGGTAGACCTGGTCTCCGGCGTCCGCCCCAGAGTAGGGTAGGCCTGTTCACCCTGGCGCTGCGGGCCCCAGCGGCGCCCTCCCCTCCGGCGGCAGGCACATGCCTACCGCCGGCCGGCCGGCCCTGAAGCCGAGTAAACCTGGTCTCCGGCATCTGCCCTGTAGAATGGTAGACCTGTTAAACCCGGCGCCACTGGCCGCTCCGACGCCCTCCCCGCCAGCGGGATGTGGGTGCCGCCAGCCGGCCGGCCAGCCCCGGAGCCAGGTAGACTTGGTCTCCGGCGGCCGCCCTGGAGAGGGGTAGACCTGTTCACCCTAAAGCCGCGGGCCGCTGCGGCGACCTCCCCGCCGGCGGCAGGCGGATGCCGCCGGACGGACGGATGGTCCCGGAGACGGGTAGACCTGGTCTCCGGCGGCCGCCCCCGAGATGGGTAGACCTGTTCAATCCAGAGCCGCGGGTTGCTGCAGCGTCTTCACCGGTGGCGGCAGGGGGATCCCGCCGGCCGGCCGGCCCTGGAACCGGGTAGGCCTGGTCTCCGGCGGCCGGCCCAGAGTAGGGTAGAACTTTTCAACCCCTGCGCCGCGGGCCGCTGCAGCACCCTTCAAATCGGCTGCAGGCGGATGCCGACCGCCGGCGGGCTGGCCCCATAGCCGAGCAAACCTGGTCTCCGGCGGCCACCCTGGAAAAGGGTAGACCTGTACACCCCGGCGCCGCGGGCCGCTGCGATGACCTTCTTGTCGGCGGCAGGAGGATCTTGCTGCTCGCCGGCCCTGGAGCCGGGTAGACCTGGTCTCCGGCGGCCGCCCCGGAGAACGGTAGACCTGTTCACCCCGGCGCCGAGGGACGCTGCAGCGCCCTCCCCGCCGGCGGCAGGCGGATGCTGCCGGCCTACCGGCCGGCTTTCCAACCACGTACACCTGGTCTCCGGAGGCCGCCACAAAGAATGGTAGACCTGTTCACCCCAGCGCCACGGGCCGCTGCAGCGCCTTGCCTACCGGCGGCAGGGGGATCCCGCCGGCCAGCCGGCCCCGGAGCTGGGTAGACCTGGTCTCCGGCGGCCGCCCCAGAATAGGGTAGACTTGTTCACCCTGGCGCCGCGGGCCGCTGCAGCGTCTTCCCCGCCGGAAGGAGGCCGATGCCGCCTGCCGGCCGGCCTGCCCCAGATCCGGGTAAACCTGGTCTCTGGCGGCAGCCCCATGAAGGGTAGACCTGTTCAACCCGGCGCTGTGGGCCGCTGTCATTCCTTCCCCGCCGGAGGCCGGTGGATCCCGCCGGCCGGCCGGCCCCGGAGTCAGGTAGACCTGGTCTCTGGCTGCCGCCACAAAGAAAGGTAGACGTGTTCACCCCAGCGCAACGGGCCGCTGCAGTGCCCTCCCTGCCGGCGGCAGGGGGATCTCGCCGGCCGGCTGGCCCCGGAGCCGGGTAGACCTGGTCTCCGGCGGCCGCCCCATAGAAGGGTAGACCTGTTCACACAAGCGCCGCGGGCGGCTGCAGCACCCTCCCCGCCAGCGGCAGGCGGATGCCGACCGCCGGCTGGCCGGCCCTGGAGCCGTGTAAACCTGCTCTCTGACGGCAGCCCTGTAGAAGGGTAGACCTGTTCACCCCGGTGCCGAAGACAGCTGCAGCGCCCTCCCCGCTTGCGGCAGGCGGATGTCGATTGCCGGCCAGCCCCGGAGCCGGGTAGACCTGGTCTCCGGCGGCTGCCCCGGGGAAGGGTAGACCTGTCTACCCCGGAGCCGCGGGTTGCTGCATCGCCCTCGCCGGCAGCGGCAGGTGGATCCTGCCGGCCAGCCGGCCCCGGAGCCGAGGAGACCTGGTCTCCGGCATCCGCCCCGGAGAAGGGTAGACCTGTTCACCACCGCACCGCAGGCCCCTGCAGCGCCCTCCCCTTCTGGCGGAAGGCGCATTCAGCCGGCCGGCCGGCCAGCCCCGGGGCCGGGTAGACCTGATCTCAGACAGCCACCCTGGAGAAGTGTAGACATGTACACTCAGGAACCGCGGGTTGCTGCAGTGCCCTCGCCGGCAGCGGCAGGTGTATTTCGCCGGCCGGCCGGCCCCGGAGCTGGGTCGACCTGGTCTCCAGCGGCCGCCCCAGATAAGGGTAGACCTGTTCACGCCGGCGTCGCTGGCCGCTGCAGCGCCCTCCGCGCCAGCGTCAGGCGGATTCTTCCGGCCTGCCGGCCAGCCCCGAGGTCGGCTAGACCTGGTCTCCGGCAGCCGACCCGCAGAAGGATAGACCTGTTCACCCCGGCGCCGCAGGTAGCTGCAGCGCCCTGGCGGGGGCGGCAGGTGGATCTCGCCGGCCGTCTGGCCCCGGAGCCGGGTAGACCTCGTCTCCGGCGGCCGCCCCAGATAAGGGTAGACCTGTTCATCCCGGCGCCGCAGGTAGCTGCAGCGCCCTCCCCGCCGGCGGCAGGCGGATGTCGATGGCTGGCCGGCCGTCCCCAAAGCCGGGTAGACCTGGTCTCCGGCAGCAGCCCCGGAGAACAGTAGATCTGTTCACCCCGGCGCTGCTGGCAGCTGCAGCGTCGTCTCCGCTTGCAGGCGGCGGATGCTGCCGGCTAGCAGGCCGGCCCCGGAGCCGGGTAGACCTGGTCTCCGGCGGTGTCCTGGTTTTAGGACAGGGTTCTGCCAAAAAACGGCAGAAGTTTCCCTTTGAAATAGAGAAATCTATGTCACCCCCCTCCGAGTGTTATAATTGTTTCAAATCAAGGACTCAAGGCCGAGATAAGGAGGTAAAAGTAACAGCTCTTTACTACTCTAACTCACAGCACAAGTAGAAAACAACAGTAATTATTAAAATTACCGACGAAAAACAGAAGAAAAAGTCAGTTGTAGTCCTTTCTTAGATGCGGACACACTCGGTCTGTGTCCTTTCCTGGGGGTGTAACTGTAGCAGGGCCGGCACAGCTGCAGGCGCAGGCGGGAGCCAGGGAGGTGGAGTGGAACAGCCGCGGCCGGGCTGGCTCAGGTGGGAGCTCTTCGCTCTGGTCCTGTGTCCAGATGACCAGTTGTATTCCCAGAGGTAGGAAGTATTTGGTCTTTGGTGGTCAGCAGTGCCTCCGAGATAGCAGGGCAGATGCTGGGCAGCTGAATGCAGCCGGCTCCCGGGTCTCCTACCTCCTCACACCGCCGAGCAGACTGGAGAAGTTCCCCCTCCCCTCTCTCTCCCTGGAAAACAGCCGGGCCCCTCCAGAAGCCTCGTGCTCCCTGAGTAGCTCCTCCCCGGAAGTCCGCATCCCCCTCCGGGTAGCTCCGGTCCCACCCAGCCGCCCGTCCAGGGCCATCACAAACCCTGGGCACAGCCGGCGGGTTCTGTTAGCATTACAATGGGAAAAAATTCTCCCCACTCATACATTGAAGGAACACAATCCCAACCTTCAACATTATCCACCCCGAATTTTTCCCATGCCAACATGCTACAGCAAATTAAAAACCTTTAAATCATATACATACAGGCAGTTACAGGCACAGTATCATAGATAATTCACCCTAGAACAAGGTCTCCTTGGGGGATGCATCGGGTCTCTCCATCCTTTTGCATCACCCACCAAGTGCAACCTGGTCCTTGAGCGAAAACCACCCCACGAACAGGATTGTCTTTGCTGGAGGCAGAGTTCACCCAAACAGTTTTCCCTAACATGCCTCTCAGGTGTACCACTGGGACCTTATCTCCATCTAGTGTTCCCAAAGGCTCAGATTGGGTAGGACCTGCTCAGTTAGTGGAACCTCGGGTATTCACTAACCATGTGGCCTTTGGTAAATTAATCTCCCAGTTCTTAAAAGTCCCCCCACCAAGTGCTTTTAAGGTGGTTTTAAGCAGGCCATTGCACCGTTTGACTTTCCCAGCCGCTGGTGCATGGTAGGGAATATGGTACACCCACTCAATGCCATGTTCTCTAGCCCAGGTGCTAACAAGGCTATTTTTGAAATGAGTCTGTTGAAGGTTGGGATTGTGTTCCTTCAATGTATGAGTGGGGAGAATTTTTTCCCATTGTAATGCTAACAGAACCCGCCGGCTGTGCCCAGGGTTTGTGATGGCCCTGGACGGGCGGGTGGGTGGGACCGGAGCTACCCGGAGGGGGATGCGGACTTCCGGGAAGGGGGGGAGCTACTCAGGGGAGCACGAGGCTTCTGGAGGGGCCCGGCTGTTTTCCAGGGAGAGAGAGGGGGAGGGGGAACTTCTCCAGTCTGTTCGGCGGTGTGAGGAGGTAGGAGACCCGGGGGCCGGCTGCATTCAGCTGCCCAGCATCTGCCCTGCTACCTCGGAGGCACTGCTGACCACCAAAGACCAAATACTTCCTACCTCTGGGAATACAACTGGTCATCTGGACACAGGACCAGAGCGAAGAGCTCCCACCTGAGCCAGCCCGGCCGCGGCTGTTCCACTCCACCTCCCTGGCTCCCGCCTGCGCCTGCAGCCCTGCTACAGTTACACCCCCAGGAACGGACACAGACCGAGTGTGTCCGCGTCTAAGAAAGGACTACAACTGACTTTTTCTTACTGACTTTTCGTCGGTAATTTTAATAATTACTGTTGTTTTCTACTTGTGCTGTGAGTTAGAGTAGTAAAGAGCTGTTACTTTTACCTCCTTATCTCGGCCTTGAGTCCTTGATTTGAAACAATTATAACACTCGGAGGGGGGTGACATTGATTTCTCTATTTCAAAGGGGAACTTCTGCTGTTTTTTGGCAGAACCCTGTCCTAAAACCAGGACAGAGTCCCATTGTCTGACTCAATTCTCTCAGGGGTACCATGTCTCCAAAGGACTTGTTTTTCCAGGCCTAGGATGGTGTTCCTAGCAGTAGCGTGGGGCACAGGGTAGGTCTCCAACCAGCCGGTGGTGGCTTCCACCATGGTCAGCACGTAGCGCTTGCCTTGGCGGGTCTGAGGCAGTGTGATGTAGTCAATCTGCCAGGCCTCTCTGTACTTGTATTTGCACCATCGCCCACCATACCAGAGGGGCTTCACCCGCTTGGCTTGCTTGATGGCAGCACACGTCTCACAGTCATGGATAACCTGGGAAATACTGTCCACGGTTAGATCCACCCCTAGGTCTCGTGCCCACTTATAGGTGGCGTCTCTGCCCTGATGACCTGAGGCATCATGGGCCCATCGAGTCAGGAACAATTCTCCCTTGTGTTCCCAATCTAAGTCTATCTTTGACACCTCTATCTGTGCAGCCTGATCTACCCGCTCGTTGTGCCGGTGTTCTTCACTAGCCCGACTCTTGGGAACATGGGCATCCACATGGCGGACTTTCACAGGTAGCTTCTCTATCCTAGTGGCAATGTCTTTCCACTCATCAGCAGCCCAGATTGGCTTTCCTCTACGTTGCCAGTCAGCCTTTTTCCACCTTTCCAGCCAGCCCCACAGAGCATTGGCTACCATCCATGAATCAGTGTAGAGGTAGAGCTTTGGCCATTTCTCTCTCTCAGCAATGTCCAAGGCCAGCTGAACAGCTTTGAGTTCAGCAAGTTGGCTTGATCCACCTTCTCCTTCGGTAGCTTGTGCAACCTGTCGTGTGGGGCTCCATACGGCTGCTTTCCACTTCCGATTCATTCCCACGATGCGACAGGAACCGTCGGTGAAAAGAGCGTAGCACGTTTCATCTGCTGGCAGCTGGTTGTACGGTGGGGCTTCTTCAGCTCGGGTCACTTGCTTCTGCTCCTCCTCCTCGGCAAGACCAAAAATCTTCACCTTCTGGCCAGTTTGTAATTATCTCCAAAATCCCAGGGCGATTTGGGTTACCAATGCGGGCGCTGCGTGATGAGGGCAATCCACTTGCTCCATGTGGCGTCGGTGGCATGGTGGGTAGAAGGAACCTTTCCTTTGAACATCCACCCCAGCACTGGCAGTCGGGGTGCCAGGAGAAGTTGCGCTTCTGTGCCAATTACCTCTGAGGCAGCTTGAACTCCTTCATAGGCAGCCAAGATTTCCTTCTCCGTCGGAGTGTAATTGGCTTCAGAACCTCTGTAACCTCTGCTCCAGAATCCCAGGGGTCGGCCTCAAGTTTCACCAGGCACCTTCTGCCAAAGGCTCCAGGACAGACCATGGTTCCCGGCTGCAGAATAGAGAACATTCTTTACCTCTGGTCCTGTCCTGACTGGGCCAAGGGCTACAGCATGAGCGATCTCCTGCTTGATCTGGGCGAAGGCTTGCTGCTGTTCAGGGCCCCAGTGGAAATCATTCTTCTTGCGGGTGACCAGGTAGAGAGGGCTCACAATCTGGCTGTATTCAGGGATATGCATTCTCCAAAAGCCTATGGCACCTAGGAAAGCTTGTGTTTCCTTCTTGCTTGTTGGTGCTGACATTGCAGTGATCTTATTGATGACCTCAGTGGGGACCTGGCGCCGTCCGTCTTGCCACTTCACTCCCAGGAACTGGATCTCTCGAGCAGGTCCTTTGACTTTGCTTTTCTTGATGGCAAAGCCAGCTTCCAGCAAAATCTGGATGATTTTCTCTCCCTTCTCAAAGACCTCTGTTGCCGTGTTCCCCCCACACAATGATGTCATCAATGTATTGCAAATGTTCTGGGGCCTCACCCTTTTCCAGTGCAGCCTGGATCAGCCCATGGCAGATGGTAGGGCTGTCTTTCCACCCCTGGGGCAGTCGGTTCCAGGTGTACTGCACACCCCTCCAGGTGAAAGCAAACTGAGGCCTGCACTCTGCTGCCAAAGGAATGGAGAAAAATGCATTGGCAATGTCAATGGTGGCATACCACCTTGCTGCCTTGGACTCCAGCTTGTATTGCAGTTCCAGCATGTCCGGCACGGCTGCGCTCAGTGGTGGAGTCACTTCATTCAATGCCCTGTATTCCACAGTCAGTCTCCATTCCCCTTCAGACTTGCGCACAGGCCAGATGGGGCTGTTGAAGGGTGAGTGAGTTTTGCTCACCACCCCTTGGCTCTCCAGCTCACGGATCATCTTGTGGATGGGGATCACAGCATCTCGATTTGTCCAGTACTGCCGGCGGTGCGCTGTCATGGTGGCAATTGGTACCTGTTGCTCTGTCACTTTCAGGAGTCCTACTGCAGATGGATTTTCTGACAGTCCAGGCAAGGTGTTCAACTGCTTAATACTCTCTGCCGATACAGCAGCTATTCCAAAAGCCCACCTGAATCCCCTTGGATCTTTGTAGTAGCCATTCCTGAGGAAGTCTATGCCTAGAATGCACGGTGCCCCTGGGCCAGTTACAATCGGATGTTTCTGCCACCCCTTTCCTGTCAGGCTAATCTCAGCTTCCAGCAAAGTAAATTCCTGTGATCCCCCTGTCACCCCAACAATGGAAACAGGTACCTTCCCCACATGTTCTGATGGTATCAGGGTGCATTCTGAACCAGTATCAACTAACATTCTATGTTTCTGTGGCTTTGATGTGCCAGGCCATCGCACCCACACTACCCAGTAGATCCTGTTATCCCATGCCTCTCCCTGGCTAGAGGCAGGGCCCCTCTAGCCCTGGTTATTATTTCCTTCCTGGGCATACATAGTGGAGGTCCCTTCCAGGGGATCTGACAGATCATCCTCCCTTCTGTAGTACCCTGCACCTTGGTTGTGGGAGGTCGAGGCTACCTTCATTTCAGCGGTTCCCTCGGTTGGCATTTCCCTCCCTGAGCTGACGCACCCGTGCTGCCAGGACAGAAGTGGGCTTCCCATCCCATTTTTCCATGTCTTCCCCATGGTCTCGCAGGAAGAACCACAGGTCAGTTCGTGAGGGGTATCCTCTGTCCCTAGCTGGGGGGCGTTGGGTGTGCGATTTGGGGCCTGTGACTCGTACTGGTGCTGCATTGATCTTCCTTATCTCCTCCCTTATAATCTCCCTCACCTCTCCTTTCAACCCTCTCATCCCCTTCATCTCCTCTTGGACCTGTTGGAGGTCCCTGGCCACAGCAGAGACCTTGGCCTGCACTGGGCCATTAATCATACTGTCAAAATTTCTGAGCTTGCTGGCAACAGAACCTACTGTCTCTCGGTGGTCATCAGCCCTAATCAGTGCAATGTAGGTAGTAAATTCAGATGGCCCCAGGGTTGCCAGATCCCACAACATCTGCCCTGTGCACCTGACCTTGTCAGGGTCATTGTCATGCTGTCCATCCATCCCAAAGAGTACCTCTAATACTGCCACTTCCCTCAGCTGCTGGATCCCTTCATCAATGGTCTTCCAGCGCATTCTATGGTGCTGCTCCTGCATTCTCTCTTTGTGGATAAACTTCTCTCTCACACTCATTAGAAGCCGTTCCCAAAGGGAAAGGAGGCCTTGCTCCCTTACGAATGTCTGGTCCACACCTGAGTCCTGGGACAAGGATCCCAAATTCCTGGCCTCAGTGCCATCCAGTTGTACACCTCTCCCCATAAGGTCCCAGACACGAAGTAACCAGGTTGTAAAAGGCTCACGGCCCCGTCGCACAATGTCTTTTCGCAGGTTACGGAGAGTGTCATATGAGAGAGACTCGGTGACAATCTCAACCTCTGGCTCCCTTGCTGACTGTGAGGACCCTCCTGGCTGATCCCCATTATCTAGGTGCCTTGTTTTAATCTTAGATTTCCTAGTTTCCACAGGGGCAACTGCTGCTGGCTGTGGCTGCCCCTGTGATCCAGCTGGAACCTGGACAGATGTAACATCTATGGGTTCCACTGCAGCACCATCAGACTCTCCCTCTTTAGGGCAGGGGGAGGGTTTCTCACTAGCTGGGGAAAGGTGCTCCTTCAGCACTTGGCCCTGCTCCTTCAACACCTGGCCCATATCCCGTATCTCCTTCACTAGAACCCCCACCCACTCTGGCTGGTTCATTTCTGCAGTGGGCTGTGGGGCAACACCAGGCTCTGGGGCAGCATCCCTAGTCTCTGGGACAGGGGCAGGGTCTGGGGCAGCAAGTTTGACGATTGTTATCCAAGCCAGTATTCCCTTGTTTCTGAATGCTAAGTAAAGCAGGCCCATCAGCAACACCAGCCACGGAATAATAATACTAGCAATTAAAGCAAATCTGAAATCCTTGAAAACTGGTGGGGTAGCCTCAAAAAACTGGGTGACAGGTTGGGAGAAAATTTCCCTTGCATTCATTGCCTCACAGTAAGTACCATTGTTGAAATAACCCCAGAAACATGCAGTTAGAGTACGATAGCTCAGGATCCACGTAGCAAATTTCCAGAAAAAATTAAAAACCCATGAATTCCTGACAAAATCAATCCAAAACACAAATCGGATCATAGCTACAATAAATTTGGTGAGGGGGCCCATATTCAAAAAAGGGCTTGCAAATGGGAGAGAAATATCTGTGACCACGTGGAGCCCAAACCAGATTAAACTAGAAAACATGTTGCCGCTTAAGAGCTGCTACTCCTCTCTTAACTCACCTTTTAATGCCCTCAGCCCCACGTTGGGCGCCAAAATCTGTCCTGGTTTTAGAACAGGGTTCTGCCAAAAAACGGCAGAAGTTTCCCTTTGAAATAGAGAAATCAATGTCACCCCCCTCCGAGTGTTATAATTGTTTCAAATCAAGGACTCAAGGCCGAGATAAGGAGGTAAAAGTAACAGCTCTTTACTACTCTAACTCACAGCGCAAGTAGAAAACAACAGTAATTATTAAAATTACGGACGAAAAACAGAAGAAAAAGTCAGTTGTAGTCCTTTCTTAGATGCGGACACACTCGGTCTGTGTCCGTTCCTGGGGGTGTAACTGTAGCAGGGCTGCAGGCGCAGGCGGGAGCCAGGGAGGTGGAGTGGAACAGCCGCGGCCGGGCTGGCTCAGGTGGGAGCTCTTCGCTCTGGTCCTGTGTCCAGATGACCAGTTGTATTCCCAGAGGTAGGAAGTATTTGGTCTTTGGTAGTCAGCAGCGCCTCCGAGGTAGCAGGGCAGATGCTGGGCAGCTGAATGCCGCCGGCTCCCGGGTCTCCTACCTCCTCACACCGCCGAACAGACTGGAGAAGTTCCCCCTCCCCCTCTCTCGCCCCGGAAAACAGCCGGGCCCCTCCAGAAGCCTCGTGCTCCCCTGAGTAGCTCCCCCCCTCCCCAGAAGTCCGCATCCCCCTCCGGGTAGCTCCGGTCCCACCCAGCCGCCTGTCCAGAGCCATCACAAACCCTGGGCACAGCCGGCGGGTTCTGTTAGCATTACAATGGGAAAAAATTCTCCCCACTCATACATTGAAGGAACACAATCCCAAACTTCAACAGGCGGCCACCCCGCAGAACGGTAGACCTGTTCACACCGGCGTCGCGGGCCGCTGCAGCGCCCTCCCCGCCGGCGGCAGGCGGATTTTGACCGCCGGCCGGCCGGCCGGCTCTTAAGCCTTGTAAACCTGGTCTCCGGCGGCAATCCTGTAGAAGGGTAGACCTGTTGACCCCGGCGCCGCGGGCCACTGCGGCTACATCCCCGCCAGCAGCAGGCGAATGCCTCCGGCGGGGCGGCCGGCCCCGGAGCCGGGTAGACCTGGTCTCTGGCGGCCGCCCCGAGAAGGGTACACATGTTCCCCCCCCGGCGCCGCGGGCCGCTGCAGCGCCCTCCCCACCGGCAACAGGCGGATGACGCCGCCCGGCCGGCCGGTTACAGAGCCCGGTAGACCTGGTGCCCGGCGGCCGATGCCGCCAGGTAGACCGGGTCTCCAGCAGCCGCCACAGAGAAGGGTAGACCTGTTCACCCAGCGCCGCGGGCCGGTCCAGCATCCTCCACGCCAGCAGGCGGCGGATGCCGCCGGCCGGCCCGCCGGCACCAGAACCGGGTCGACCTGGTCTCCGGCGGCCGCCGCGGAGAAGTGTAGACCTTTTCACCCCGACGCCACGGGCCGTTGCGGCGACCTCCCCGCCGGCAGCAGGTAGATGGCACCAGCCGGCCGGCCGGCCCCCAAACCGGGTAGACCTGGTCTCTGGCAGCCGACCCGCAAAGGGTAGACCTGTTCACCCCGGCGCCGCAGGCCGCCGCTGCGCCCTCCTCGCCGCTGGCAGGCGGATGCCGCCGGCCGACTGGCTGATCCTGGAGCCGTGTAGACCCTGTCTCCGGCGGCCGCCCCGGAGAAGGGTAGACCTGTCCACTCCGGTACCGCATACCGCTTCAGCGCCATCCCCGCCAGCGGTAGGCGGACTCGACCGGCCGGCCGGCCGGCTGGCCCCGGAGCCGGGTAGACCTGGTCTCCGGCAGTCGACCTGCTGAAAGGTAGACCTGTTCACACCGGCGCCGCAGGCCGCTGCAGCTCCCTCCCCTCTGGGAGCAGGCGGATGCCACTGGCCGGCCTGCCAGCTCCGAAGCCGGGTAGACCTTGTCTCTGGCGGCCGCCCCGGAGAAGGGTAGACTTGTTCGCTCCAGAGCCGCAGGTCGCTGCAGCGCCTTCGCCGGCCGCGGCAGGTGAACCCCGCTGGCCGGCCGGCCTCAGAACCGGGTAGACCTGGTCTCCGGCGGCCGCCCCGGAGAAGTGTAGACCTGTTCACCTAGTGTGGCGGGCCACTGCAGCTCCGTCCCCTCTCGCGGCAGGCGCTTGCTGCCAGCCGGCCTGCCAGCCCCGGAGCCGGGGAGACCTTGTCTCCGGCGGCCGCTCCGGAGAGGGGCAGACCTTTTCACCCCGGGAGCCGCAGGCCCCTGCAGCGCCCTCCCCTCTGGCGGCAAGCGCATGCCGCCGGCAGGCCTGCCAGCCCCGGAGCCGGGTAGACCTTGTCTCCGGCGGCCGCTCCGGAGAAGAGCAGACCTGTTCACTCCGGAGCCGCAGGCCGCTGCTGCCCCCTCCCATTCCGGCGGAAGGCGGATTCCGCCGCCGGCCGGCCGGCCCTGGAACCGGGTACACCTGGTCTCTGGCAGCCGACCCGTAGAAGGGTAGACCTGTTCACCCCGGCGCCTCAGGCCGCTGCAGGGCCCTCCCCGCCTGCAATAGGCGGATGCCGCTGGCAGGCTGGGAGGCCTCGGAACCGGATAGACCTGGTTACCGGCGGTTGCTACGGAGAAGGGTAGACCTTTTCACCACTGCGATGCGTGCCGCTGCAAAGCCCTCCCCGCCTTCGGCAGGCGGATGCCGCCGGCTGGCCAGCCGGATTCGGAGCCCGGTACACCTGTCTCTGGCGGCTTCCACAAAGAAAGGTAGACCTGTTCAACCCGGCGCCACGGGCCGCTGCAACGCCCTCCCCGCCGGCAGCTGGGGGATCCCGCCGGCCGGCTGGCCCCGGAGCCGGGTAGACCTTTTCTCCGGCGGCCGCCCCAGAGTAGGGTAGACCTGTTCATACCGGCGCCGCGAGCAGCTGCTGCGCCCTCCCCGCCAGCGGCAGGCAGATGCAGACCGCCGGCAGGCCGGCCCTGCAGACGGGTAAACCTGGTCTCCGGCGGCCGCCCTGTAGAAGGGTAGACCTGTTCACCCGGGCGCCACGGGCCGCTGTGACGCCCTCCCTGCCGGCAGCAGGCGCATGCAAAAGGCCGGCCGGCCGGCCCTGGAGCCAGGTAGACCTGGTCTATGGCAGCCGCCCGGGAGAAGGGTAGACCTGTTCACCCCGGTGCCGCATACCGCTGCAGCGCACTCCCCGCCTGCAGTAGGTGGATGTCGCCGGTCGGCCGCCTGGCCCAGGAACCAGGTAGAACTGGTCTCTGGCGGCCGCCCCGGAGAACCGTAGACCTTTACACCCAGGCGCCGCGGGCCGCTGCGGTGTCTTCCTCTCCGGCAGCAGGTGGATGCTGCAAACCGGCCGGCCGGCCCCGGAGCCAGGTAGACCTGGGCTCTGGCGGCCGCCCCGGAGAAGGGTAGACCTGTTCACCGCGGCGCCACGGGCCGATGCAGCGCCCTCCTTGCCGGCGGCGGGCGGACTCCACTGGCCGGCCGGCTGGCTGGCCCCAGAGCCAGGTAGACCTAGTCTCTGGCGGCCGCTCCTGAGAAGTGTAGACCTATTCACCCCGGTGCCGCGGGCCGCTGTGGCGACCTCCCTGCCGAAAGCAGGTAGATGCCACCAGCCAGCCGGCCGGCCCCGAAGCCGGGTAGACCTGAAATCTGGCAGCCAACCCGCAGAAGGGTAGGCCTGTTCACCCCGGCGCCGCGGGGCGCTGCGGTGTCTTCCTCTCCGGCAGTAGGCGGATGCTGCCAGCCGGCCGGCCGGCCCCGGACCCGGGTAGTCATGGTTTCCAGTGCCCGCCCCGGAGAAGGGTCGACCTGTCCACCCCGGCGCTGAGGACGGCTCCAGCGCCCTCTTCGCCAACGGGAGGTGGATGCCGCTGATCAGCCTACCGGCCCCGGAACCGGGTAGGCCTGGACTCCAGCGGCAGCCCCGGAGAAGTACAGACCTGTCGACCCCGGCGCCGCGGGCCGCTGCAGTGCCCTCCTCACCGGCGGCAGGTGGATGCTGCCTGCCGGCCGGCCCCAAAGCTAGGTAGACCTGGTCTCCGGCGGCCGCCCTGGAGGAGGGTAGACCTGTTCACCACGGCACCGCGGGCCGCTGCAGCGCCCTCTCCACCAGCGGCAACAGGCGAATGATGCCAGCCGGCCGGCCGGCCACAAAGCCATGTAGACCTGGTCTCTGGCGGCCGCCCCGGAGAAGGGTAGACTTGTTAACCCCGGAGCCACGGGTCGCTGCAGCGCCCTACCCTCTGGCAGCAGGCAGATGTCGCAGGCCGGCCGGCCGACCCCGGAGCCGTGTAGACCTGGTCTCCGGCAACCGCCCCGGAGAAGCGTAGACCTGTTCACCCCAGCGCCACGGGCCGCTGCAGCGCCCTCCCCGCTGGCGGGAGGCGGATACCGACGGACGGCCGGCCCGTCTCGGAGCCGGGTAGACCTGGTCTCCGGCGGCCGCCCCGGAGAAGCGTGGACCTGTTCACCTCGGCACTGCGGGCTGCTGGAGCACACTCCTCTCCGGCAGGCTGTGGATGCCGCCAGCCGGCCAGCCAGACCCGGAGATGTGTAGACCTGGTCTCCACCGGACGCCCCAAAAAAGGGTAGACCTATTCACCCCGGCGCAGCGGGCCGCTGCAGCGCCCTCCCCTACGGTGGCAGGCAGATGCCGGCGGCCGGCCGGTTGGCCCCAGAGCTGGGTAAACCTGGTCTCAGGCATCAGACCCGGACAAGGGTAGACCTGTTCTCTCAGGTGCCGCGGGCCGCTGTAGCGCCCTCCCCTCCGGCGGCAGGCGGATGCCGCCGGACAGCCGGCCGGCCCCGGAGCCGGATAGACCTCGTCTCCGGAGACCGCCCCGGAGAAGAGTAAACCTGTTCACCCCGGCGCCGCAGGCCGCTGCAGCACCCTCCACGCCGGCGGCAGACGGATGCTGCCGGCTGGCCGGCCGGCCCCGGAGCCGGGTCAACCTGGTCTCCAGCGGCCGCCCCAAAAAGGGGTAGACCTGTTCAGCCCGGAGCCGCGGGCTGCTTCATCGCCCTGATCTCCGGCGGGAGGCGAGTCATGCCGGCCGGCCGGCCGGCCGGCCCCGGGGCCGGGTAGACCTGGTCTCCGGCGGCCGCTCGGGAGAAGTGTAGACCTGCTCATCCTGGCACCACGGGCTGCTGGAGCACCCTCCTCTCCGGCTGGCGGTGGATGCCGCCGACCATGTGGCCGGCCGGCCCCGGAGCCGGGTAGACGTGGTCTCCGGTGGCGGCCCCGGAGAAGGGTAGACCTGTTCACCGAGCGCCGCGGGCCGCTGCAACGCCCTCCTCGCCGGCGGCAGGCAGAGGCTGCTGGTCGGCCGGCCGTCCCGGAGCCGGGAATACCTGGTCTCAGGCGTCCACCCCTAAGAAGGGTAGACCTGTTCACCCGGCGCTGCGGGCGCTGCAGCGCCTCCCCGCCTGCAACAGCCGAATGCCGATGGCCGGCCGGCTGGCCCGCAGCCGGGTAGACATGGTCTCCGGCGGCCGCCCCGGAGAATGGTACACCTGTTCACCTCTCAGCCGCGGGTTGCTGTAACGCCCTCCTCGCCGGCGGCAGGCGGAGGCTGCTGGCCGGCCTGCCGGCCCCGGAGCCGGGAATACCTGGTCTCATGCGGCCGCCCCTAAAAACTGTAGACCTGTTCACCACCGTGCCACGAGCCGCTGCTTCGCCCTCCCCGCCGGCAGAAGCGGATGCCGGTAGTGAGGGAGCTGCAGCGGCCCGCGGCGCTGAGTGAACAGGTCTACCGTTCTACGGGTCGACTGCCGGAGACCAGGTCAAACCGGGTCCGGGGCTGCCTAACCGGCCGGCGCCATCTTCCTGCCGCTGGCAGTGAGGGCGCTGCAGCGGCCTGTGACGCCAGGGTGAACAGGTCTACCTTTCTTTGTGGCAGCCGCCGGAGACGAGGTGTACCCGGCCCAGGGGCCGGCCGGCTGGCCGGCGCAGTCCGCCTTCCACATGAAGGGGAGGGCTCTGCAGCGGCCCGTGGCGCGGTGGTGAACAGGTCTACCCGTCTCCGGGGCGGCCGCCGGAGACCAGGTCTACCCGGCCCGGGGTCGGGCAGGCCGGCCGACGGCATCCGCCTGTCGCCGGCGGGAGGGCGCTGCAGCGTCCCTCGGCGCCGGGGTGAACAGGTCTACCCTTCTCCGGGCGGCCGCCGGAGACCAGGTCTACCCGGCTCCGGGCCGGCCGGATGGCCGGCGGCATCCGCCTGCCGCCGGCGAGGAGGCGCTGCAGCGGCCCTCGGCGCCGGGGTGAACAGGTCTACCCTTCTCCGGGCGGCCGCCGGAGACATGGTCTACCCGGCTCCGGGGCCGGCCGGCTGGCCGGCGGCATCCGCCTACTGCCGGCAGGGAGGGCGCTGCAGCGTCCCTCGGCGCCGGGGTGATCAGGTCTACCCTTCTCCAGGGCGGCCGCCGGAGACCAGGTCTACCTGGCTCCGGGGCCCCGCCGGCGGGGCGGCATCCGCCTGCCGCCAGCTGGGAGGGCGCTGCAGCGTCCCTTGGCGCCGGGGTGAACAGGTCTACCCTTCTCCGGGGCGGCCTCCGGAGACCAGGTCTTCCCGGCTCCGGGGCGGCCGGCCGGCCGGCGGCATCCGCCTGTCGCCGGGAGGCGCTGCAGCGTCCTCGGCGCCCGGGTGAACAGGTCTACCCTTCTCCGGAGCGGCCGCCCGAGACAATGCCTACCCGGCTCCGGGCCGGCCGGCCGGCGGCATCCACCTGCCGCCGGGAGGGCGCTGCAGCGTCCTCGGCGCCGGGGTGAACAGTTCTACCCTTCTCCGGCGGCCCGGAGACCAGGTCTACCCGGCTCCGCGGCCGGCCGGCCGGCCGGCGGCATCCGCCTGTCGCCTGCGGGAGGGCGCTGCAGCGACCTCGGCGCCGGGGTGAGCAGGTCTGCCCTTCTCCGGGCGGCCGCCGGAGACCAGGCATGCGCCTGCCGACGGAGGAGGCGC